>WBMZ01003466.1:0-17500 GCA_013400975.1 Atrichornis clamosus | reverse complement strand
ACCCCCAAACCCCTGAAAACCAGCTCCAAGACTAATTTAACACACACTGCCCCAGTGCCTACAGAAACACCGTGATATGGATCTTAACCCTGTCTGCTTTAGCTGTGCTGATGGATGCATCAAGAAATTATTTTCTCCCAGACCTGACTCTTTTAAAAACCTCACATTATGGCTGGAACTTTTGTTGGATTTGTTGCACTTTCTACTGTAAGGTTATGCCAGTTTGTCATCCTGCCAGTCCTGTTTTCTGTCTCAGTCAACTGGGATAAACACTTAGCCCTCCTTTTTCTTTCCCTATTACCACACCCCTTGCCTGTAACTGGTATAGATTACATCAGAAATTCCTTGCTGAGCCAGCTCTGCTAATAATTTTTGTTCTAAATCACAGAAAAACCTGTGAAATGTAATCATGTCCATATTTTGTCCACTGCAAATACCCGGAAGATGAAATTAAATCTTACAAAGAGTAATCCATCTCTTACTCAATCACTCCAGGACAATCTGAAGTGCCAGAGCAATGGTTTTGCTGTGTTTGTGTGAACTCGTGTTACAGGCTGAGGCCACGGGCTGGGAATCTGGGATCTGCCAGTCCAGATGGGATTAGAAATCACTGTCACGTATGAAACGTCTGGCTCTCAATGAAATTATCTTTGAGGGGTAGGTTTATAAAGACACTTTCAACAGAAGTAGCAGAGGAGTAGAAAAGGGGCTGTATGTAACTGTACAGCTGAGATCAAATTCAATTATAGCTGAGAATTTGCAGCATTTGCAGTGAACTCTTTCCCTCAGTGAGCACCACACTGGTTATTCAGCCTCTCCAGCACCAGTTTATTGACTTGGGACACATTTTCCGGAGCAGGAGGTGACACACAGCCCTGCAGACGCCACAGTGTGCCCTGCAGACAGGTTTCTGAAGGAAGTGTGACCAGTGAGTGACGCAGGATGACTGCAGGGCTGGCAGCACCGTGGGCCCTTCTCCCCACGGGCACAGGCACATCGTGGCACCCACGTGCACAGACACTGCAAATCTACAGCAGGACTTCATCTGCCCTTAGCATGGCCTCTGCTCTTGAAAAACCACTCGCTTCAGTCTCACCATGCATTTGGGCCTAATTGGCAGAGAGAGAAGTAGTTAAATGTAACAGAAACCAGGGCTTCCAAATGAAGATAACATTTTTGAAGCCACATTTTCTATTACTTTTTATTACCTTTACCTATGGTTTATGGGACAAGGGGTCACAGAACAGATGCAGATGCTAAACTGGGTGGCTTAGTAAATGAAGTTAACTTCTGCAGAGAAAAGCAGAAGGAGGTTGAAAGACATGAGTGAATTCACTTTAGTAGCCAAATGAAGTTTTGAGTCACTGCTGACTCAAGTAAAATTCCAGTTTAATTCAACACCTCTAAAATATAACCTCTTTTAGATAAGACAACAGTAATCCACTAACCAAATACACTCAGAAGAGAAAGGGAAATTCTGAGTAAGAGTACAAATGTGAATCATTATTCTGATAATGTTTTTGTTATTATTTTTGCAGATGAATCTGAAAGCTCTTAGGACTCAATTAAGTTACCACAGCCAATAAAGACAAAAAGCAAAAGCAAGGCAGATACTTTCTGCCTAGACACCGTGGTGATGGGCACTTTAGAAATGAGGTAGATTAGATAGATGAACTAGACAGACACATCTAACTGTCCTCCAGTGCACTCATTTGTTTGACAGCCTGGAAAATGCCAACATTCCTGGGATTAAATGAAAATAGAAAATTGCATTTTCACTGTAAAGTATACACAGAACTTTCCTATGTCAGATTCTCTTTGTTAAAATAAACCGGGGCCCAACCACAACCTCCCAGAGTGACCCAAAGCACAATGAGATAAATGACAAAGTCACCAAGGCACAACCAAGTGAGAGCCCTTGGGGTGCTGCCCTTGTCCCCAGGTTTTAGTGGAGCGATAATCACCTGCACACACTTTGAGACATTAATTTTTCCTAAGCTCAACAGCACCAAATATCCTAAACTGCCCATCTTGCATTGCTGTCTTGATATCATAATTCTTTTATCCGTGACTTCCAGCTACTTCACCTTTACGGGCTGGTCAAACAACTTTTGTTCTGTGGTGCCTTCTCCCCTCAGTTTGTTCTCCAAGAAAGCACAAGTACACAGATATCTTGGATATAAAAAATAAAGAACAACACTCAGTGGAGTGCTCGTCCCCAGAGGTTCCTGGCCCAGGTCCGTGTGGTTTTCCCTCAGCTCCCAGAGCAGCACATGCACACAGTGACACACGGTTCACACTTGTGCTCACATCCAACAGCTCCGTAGTTTTTCCCAGCACCAGGCCATGTGCTCCAGCCCAGAGCTGGATCTGGCAGCCTGCAGCCTGGCAATCTCCGAGCAGGATGCTGCTCCTGCCCACCCCAGCTCTGACAGAAGTGCTGGCTGAGCCCGGGGAGCTGAGCGACATCCCCGTGCTGCCGGGGAGAACAGAATCCAGCTCCTTGTGACAGTTTTCCCCACACAACATCACAATCAGCCAAACACATTTGTAATCTACTGCAGCTGGTGTTTCTATAATTGATAGAGATATAAAAGCCCTTTTTGCTAAAGTTGTACTTTTGTATTTTTTTTTCTTGGGGGAGTTGTGAGAAAGCAGCTACAAAAAGCAAGCTTTAAATCTCAGATAATGTAGCTCCCTTTAGAATCCCAAGCTTAAAGCAAGTAGTTACGAGTTTTAGCAATGCAAAAAAAGGGAGCTAAAAACAAACATTTATTTTACTTGACGTAGCAAAACAGTGGATTAAAAAGTTAAATCAATGCGCCGTCTGAATGGTTCCTGCTGTAGCTGCAATTTCAAATGAAATAAGAATGTTATAAAAACTCGCCCATATTAGGCACATTTGGAAATGTCTCCTTGTAACTGTTCTTTAAGTGTTCTGTCTATGAGCACTAACAGGTCACCGCACAGGAAATGCAAAAATATGTTACATTTTAATCAGGGCATATAAAACACTGTCTAGAATGTTACATTGCCCTTGGGAATCTGTAGTAAGTAGGGGAACTTTTACAAAGTCCAGGTCACTCTCCCCATTACATCACTGTTAAAAAAAATTATTATTAGGTCACATTATAGAGATGTCATGTATTAGAAGTTTCCCAGTTGCAGGATGATGGCTAAGAGATCCTTATTTCCTTGGAGAAACCCACAATCACTCCCTTGTTCCCCTGTACATACTTTGTATATTGGAAATAGTGCAATTTAACTGAATCAAAATGTTTCCAAACAATTATCGTGAGGGAGGACAAATATAAAAATGAGGCTGTTCACATGCTCACTGTAATAACAAATTTCAACACTTTTACCCTAACACACACACATACATATAAATTGAAATCCTGCCTGCCTGCACCTCATAGGTGATAAAAAATGAAAGAAGGGATTTTAGCAGACACGTTTGGGAATGATTAAGGTAAAATGTCCCTAATCCAAACAAGTGGAAACCCAGATGTTGATGGCATCATAACATTCCTCTGCCTTCCAGCAACTTTTTCCCCAAATGATTTACATTTGTTTAACCCAAATCACAAGTTTATAAAATCTTTAATAAGTTCACTGAAACAGCAAAAGAGTAATGCAGGGGTGACTGTTTTCTGGATTAACATTCTCAGGATTTTAGTTATTTAACATATAAATGCTGCAGGTGACACAAAACTGTACAACAACCTGAAGGCAAACTGCTCTGCTGAGCCTGGTTCAAGTTTTGTCTCTGACTTTCAGATAGAAAGACTAGATTTATAGGAAAAAACTCCCACGGGGCAGCAAATGAAATAAAATAAAATAAAATAACCCCCCTGTTCTGAGTAAAACCAAAGTCAGAGCCCCGGGGGCCCAGGGCAGGTACCCACACAGCGACCCAGGGACCAGCCCTCCGCCACGGGCGTGTTGTGGCAGGAGAAGAGCTCTCAGACTAAGAGGCCCTTTTAATCTGAACAGATATCTGTGGTTGAAACTCCTGGCAGCATTCTTTGTCTTGTCTCGGAGCTGCTTTTGTACCACAGCTCCTTCATCATGCTCCGCTCGCCCTGATCCCGCCATGGCCATGCCCGGCCCGGCCCCGCCGCTGACTGGCCCCCCTGCCCCACACACCACCACCTCCCAAATATACCAAATATGCCAAATATACCAAATATACCATTGTCACACGTTCTATATGGGGTCACCAACCTTTCCATGTGCTGCCTGAGCTCTTCCACTCTCCCGTTGGCTCTGACACCCAAGGGCAGCCCCACGCCTCGCTGGCATCATCTTCTCCTGAACCCCTGCCTGGAATCGGAGTTTTCCTCATTTCCATCGGGTTTTTCACCTTTCCTGAGCTGCCTGCACCATGCCTGGGGATGGGATCTCACCTCCGCCATTCTATTGACATGTGGGGCACAGCTCTGGTGAAATTTCAGGGGATTTTTTCACTTTTTTCACTTTTTCCCCACAGACGAAGGTCCCGCCTCACGCGCGCCAGGCCCACCAAGGCTTGGCGGCCCCTCAGGCTGGGCGCTCCCGCCCCAGTGCGGCCCAGAGGGATCTGTTCCTCAGCTGGGGCAGATCCATTTCCTGCACACATCCAAACCCTGTGAGCGGCAGCGATGTGAGGAGCAGGCTTTGGAGAAGCCAGCTGGGGAACGCTGGGAGTCGCACGTGTGGAGCCACACTGTTCCCAGCCAGGACAGATCCAGGCAGGAGCTGCCAGACGTGCTCCCGGCACAAGCTCATGCTGAACACGGTGCTCTACATCAACCTGGCAACGGAGTCAAGCATCCAAGTTTACCACTGTTTTCTATGGATATTTGATAATTTTGTGCTCTCTACCTCTCCTTGTCCATGTTCTGCTCCCTAAATTCCCTGCTTCCTCCCTCAGGAATCTGGGCTCCAGCTAAACGCACAACACAGACCTTTGCCTCATTCCCCTTCGCCTGCTCGGACCCATTGCTGCCCCTGCAGCCATTGTCCTACTTATCCCCAGCTAAATCGTTTTTTAAGGGAATGTAATTGGAAAAGAGAAACCAAGAACAGAGCATGCGTGGTGGAGATGGCATGTTGGAGAATGCTGTGTCACCTTCTAAAAATTCTTTGGCAACAGCAACTTTTAGGCTTTATAAGTCAGACAAATTTGGGTGGATTTTCTCAGGGAAAGCAGAAGATATCTCTGAAAAATGTTCACGTCACTGCCAGAAAGCTCAGTGGTCCCACAGCTTTGAAATAAACCCTGATGAACGTCTTCTAATTTTTTGCCAAATAGCATCCTACCCTAAATTACAGGAAGAACATTTTAAGAAAGAAAACACAGATTTTGGTAATAGAAATGGTTCCTTTGAGCAGCTCAGAACTGGAAACATCAGAACCAGTAGAAATCAAACCTCTCAACAGGAAACCCCAAACAATCTGGACTATAGGAACAGTTGAGCCCATAATACAGAAGTTATTGTTGCCATGCCCGGGGCTATCCAGCGCTCCCACGTCCACACAACACTGCTCTTCAGGCTCCTGCTGGTTCTCTGTTCTTTTCAAGATTTTCCCTATTTTTTTCCCTCCTTTTCATTATCACACATCTGTACTTTTACCACATTCAAGGCCTGCCAGGCAGGTGAAGGCGCTGAGCCCTGGGCACCAATGTTGGCTACTTGTCTTGCCCCATCCACTGCATGTTGCCTCACCAGTCTGAACAATCCATATGGCTACAGGGATCAGACAAAAACAAAAAAGTAAATCTATAATTCCGACCACAGAAAAGGTTGATGGCTTGCACTGTCATATTTGAGCTGTTTTTCCTCATGCACAAGTAAAACAATAACCAGGCAAGGCTAAAAACCCCAGGTCTGAGGCCCCGATTCAGCCAGAGCAGCCCTTGGCCATAAATTTCAGCACAGATTTAAATATTGATAGAAACTCTTTTTTAATCATCAAGTATTCAGCTGCTCATTACTGATATATGCTTTAATGATGTGCCCTTAAATTTTGGTCTAGTTTTAAAAATACAGTTTCCTCAAATTCCATCCAAAATCCAGGCTTGTGAAATGAGGCCCTGTAATTTTGTTCAAGTGCTTTTTCCATTCCAAGGTCTGCTGGAAACACAAAATTTAAGGAGTTTGCTATGTCAGGTGACATTTTGTTAGCTTTTGACAAGAGAAAATATTTAATACCCTATTTTTTTTTCCGCGCTCTGAATATTAGTTTAATTGTCACAAATAATTAAACGCTTATGAGTAAGAGACATCTTCAGACATTTTGACAATACATATTAAGAGACACTTTAAGGCAAATCTGCACAGATCGGCTTTTATTTGTTATGCTAAACGATGATGCATCCTGATTGCATTTGTTCCTTATTTGTGTGTGCAACAGGAGACGTACTGTGAATGATCTGTAAGGAATAAAATGACAGTATTTGACAGGCTAGGAAATGTCTGGGCAGGGATACAGGAGAAGGAACCCTGAAAGGGCATTGTTTATGGAGGGGCAATGGGTAGAGACACTCCCTTCAATCTAAGGCAATGAAAGGCGCCAACAACTAAATTACAGTTAATAACAGTAAGAAATAAACATAAATTACATATACAGGGCTTGAGCTCAAGGACTTTGGACCACTAAAAATATATATTATTATATCAATTATCAACAAGAGACAAATTCCCATCCTGGGAATTTGCATATGAACTCTAATAACCTACTATTCAGAAATAGAGGCAAGCATTAATTTCCACATGAAAAGGAGCCATGGGAGAGCTTCCCAAGTCTCCAGCTCCAGAGAAGAAAGCCCTACCTGGTGATTCAGCACCTCTCTTTGAGAGGGTAGCAGGTGGTCTCCCAGGTAAGGCAGATTAGCCCTGTATTACCTAAGATTTATTCAGAGTTCCTGCCAATATAATGGCTGAAATGACCATTCCTGGAAGGTGATATGGAGTGAAAATAAACATAAACAATCCTTAATGAATCCATAGGCTATTACTTGCATCATATTTCCTCTATAGGCAGTACATCCATCTCCAGTTTAGAGAAACATCACTGCCCTTGATCGAGGCCCAATTCCAGTTCACACAAGAGTGGGAACTGAGGAAGGTCCATGGGACCTCTTTGGTGCTAAAGGCTTCAGAAAATTCAGGTATCTCTTTGGCTGCCCCTGCAAGGATTTAGACGCTTAACATTGGAAGCTGAACCTCAAACTCTATTCCCTGAGATTTCCAATCACCTCTGGCAGTCTGGGTGGAGGACAACGTGTACGGCCTGTTCAGGTACAGTTAGAGCAGGTTTTACATATTTCTCAGGGCAATGCATTATCAACAGCCGCATCCCAGGTCTGCCAAAGAAATGCAGAACAGTTTAGGGAAAGAAGTGTAACCAGAACCAAATTCTCTGGTCCTGAAACTTAGCACTAGTCAAAAACGAGAAAGTAAAAAACTTGATTATTCTGTCCAAACCTACTGCCTAGTAAAGCTCCCTCGCTTTCTCAGCCCACGAGCCCTCTCACTTTTGGGAGCTCCTGGCCACGAGCAAAGCGCCTCTTCCCCCACCACAGGGAGTGGCATGGGAGGGGTGAAACTGCCTTTCCATCTGCCCTCCACAGCCCCCAGGGTCCCAGCTGGGCTGCTCCCTGCTCTCCCCCCAGCACAGACATGGGAACGCCTTGAGCCTCCCGCCCAGATTTCCCTCCTGGAAGTGCGCTGATGATAGAAATGTGATCTAGTACCTAGAGCAGGGAATTGGGAGCAAATGCTCGCTGACCTTGAGCAAATCAGGTAACACCTCCCGGGTTCAAGTCGCCTTTCTGTAAAATGGGGGGACATATTCTACGTCCCTGGCGTTATTCTCAGGAGTATTAGTAAGAAATCCGTGGAAGGAAGGCGCTAAGTGTGAGGAAATATTGCTCCACTTCCTAACAAAGGACACAAATATGAGCAGGATCCATGCAGCTAATCAAAAGCACTAGAAAGCTTTTAATTTTTTTAGCATTTAATGCTACAGATGATCAATATAACTACTTAGCTTCTTTCTCCTTTCATGTGTTAATTTAATGCTACTTGTACTGTGCTTATATATGTTATGACATGGCTGAAAAACACATAAAAAGATAATTTTGGTAGGCCAATATACCAGCTGGCATAAGGTTATGTTTCTTCAATACAAAATATAAAATCATAAAAGACCCAGTTCTTTGCTGTGAAGTCCACTCACACTGCAGGAAGTAAATGAGTTCTTCCTATATGTACAAAGGAAATTGCAGACCTTATAAATTCTGGTGGTGATTCCCTGTGCAATTCACACAAAAATTATTTACATATGGAAAATTCCAAGCAAAATCTTTCTATTAAAAAAAAAAATTACTTCTGTCCAAGTGCGGGGTGAATGATAGAAATAGGGTTGTTGTCTGCACACACCAAACTGCACCAACGTGCAGTTTTCATTCCAATCTCCTCTAAGCAGAGTTTCACTGGAAAAAAAAATCTGAGCTATCAAGGTATTCCAGAGAATTTAATTATTTTCATTAAAAACAAGAACTGTGTGCTGCTCCTTTTTTCAGTAGAAATTCTGCACCGATTCCACATAAACAGACCCAATATCACTTCAGCAAAGTTGCTTTGGGAATATGTAACAGCCTTTTTTAAGTTATGAAAGCAATATTGAATGAGATTTACTACAATTTAAGATAAGTGGGTCTTAATTTTATATGAACAGAGAGACTTAAAAAGCAGGCAGGAAGAGTTCCAATTATATTGTGCTGGAATATTAGGCCCTGTGCAAAATTGCCCCTTTTCTGTTTTACATGCATAAAAACAAGCACAACAGGCTTTTCAATTAAATGAGTCTTTTGAGAGAGATGCAGGAAGAGCCAGCAAGCTCCTTAAAACTTTATTGCTTTTTATCTTTGTCAGGTAGGGCTGTGTATTGAAAATGTCCTGTTCTTTCCAGCACACAGTCCTTCCTGCAAGTTTTTTTCTTCCTGTTTGACCCATCAATTTTAAAGGATTCCCAAAACGGGAATGGAAGGCTTGATCCGGATTAGTTTTCACCACACACTCAGTAGTTTTGCTTTTCTGTAGCTATCCAGAGCTCAGGATGTTTCCCAGAGTCTCCTCAGCACTGGGAGTAACTTTAATGAGCCTCAGTATCATTAGAGGGAAGCAGTTTGCAGAACACAGGGAGAAAAGACACAGAAAGGAATAAGATACAGCTCTAATGGATACAAGCCATGGAGATGAAAGAACCAAGTCAGCATCTCATTTGCATTAATACAATAAAAATACAGCATTAATGTTTCTAGTTGTAAATTTTTTTTTCAATAAAGTTCAGCCTGTTTATATCTGGGAAAAAGGTAGGCTGTGCAATCCTCGTAGTATTTATCCTTTCAAGAACAGTTACTGGCTATTAACTTTCTAGATTTAATTGCCACTAAAGACGATCTCCACGAAACTTCAATTGAAAGTCACTCCTCAAGAACCGACGGGCTGAGCTCTCAGGACTGCTTTGTTTACAGCAATGCAAACCCAGCTCCAACTCACACAACTGCACTCCGTCATTATGTTATGTTATGTATTTGGTTTTCTGATATTATGTGTGTGTACCTCTGTAATTACACACCAGACACATACACCAGTTCATCGCCAGAATCGGTCAAATGCAGTATTGCCAACCTTGCTTATACAAAAATCACAAAGCACAACTTCAAAAATCGTAAGACTGGCTGGAAATGAGGAGAAGTTAAAAACAGTCACTTTGAGAATCAAGGCATTTTTCTTCTGCATAAGAACTTCTAGCCTGCCTGCTTTCAAGCTCCTTAGTTCTCCAGAGCAAGGAGTTTTAAATAAATTTCCTTTTAAAATTCATAATGGACACTTGCATAATCATCAGACTCCAAGAGCTGGAGGTTTAAAGAAAATAAACCCTAACAAAGGGCTTTGAGGGGACACCACTCCTAACAGCACAGTTCTAACATTTGGGCAAATATTGGTGGAATAATCAAAACCTGCTCTAAACTACTGAGCTCCCCAGGTGCAGCCCTCTCCCAGACAGGCGCTTTTCTCTCCCTCTTGCAGGTATGGATATGTGCATGCCTGAGAAGGATCCATTTCCCAAACATTTAGGAGTGTTTGTTCTATTTAACTGTGGGATTTTACCAATACTTGGGATCATCAGGCGCTGCACGTTGGAAACTGTGCATTTCTCACAATCAGGTCCTGTCATTTTGAAGCTATTGTTGTGCCTTTCTTTTTCCTAGGGCAAAGGGGGAAAACATTTCTTTTAGGGAAACAAAGATTCTCTTCATTTTTCTAAATGAAACACTTAGAGCAACACTTAGATCAGAAGACCAGTTTTTCCACTTCTCTTTTTGCCTGAAAAGCCTCACAAGGTAACGGATGAAAAGCCAGCAACAGTTAAAGAGGGATGTGTAAATCTAATGGGAAACACTGTGCTTCTGTGATGCTTTTCTCCTTGAAACCTTAAAAAATACACACAGTTCGCTGTCAAGGTAGCTCTGACTTGCAGAAGCCATTATTATAACGTGGTAAAAATTACTCTGTGCCAACAGCCTCAAGTGAGAAGTCACCTTAATGAGAAATAACTGCTTTTAGTCCCTAAAACCACATGGAACTTTTAGGCTTTGGATTTGCAAACCCATTTTCATGCATTTTCTCGAGAGCTGCCGCCCCTGTGCACAACGTTAACACCGTGCCTTAAAAAAGGATTCTTTAAAAGACCTTCTCATCTACTGGTACCCAGAAACAGTGCTCAGTAATTAACACAGAGAATGGAAACGTGATTGAGAAGGGAAGTTGGCCGAGCAAGCGAAATATCTCAGTCATACAGACTTCAGGAAAGAATAGCTTGCAAGCGTTAGGAACAGAAGTTACAAGCAGAACTCTCCGTGGATTTAAAGCTTAATGGAAGAATCTGGTCCCTCTTCAGAGGCAGAATGTTTCTCAAGGAACATATATATTTAATTTTGTAGCTGAACAGCCCAGCCTGACATAGACAGTCCTTACCCGGGCCAGTTACCCACTGAAGCAAAGTGCTGAGTAAGAGCTGCTGAACTGGGCCCACTCTCATGTAAATTATTGTAATTAAATAGGTAATGAAAAATCACTGCTCTTGCATGTAAGATTTCAGCTGAGAGTGTCATGTATTTCCAGTTGGCTCCTGTATCACATTCAGAGACAAATGAAAATGTCTCTCTGCTTGCATGAGCACGCTTTAGAGATAAAACTTCACAAATATTTTCATTTTGCAGAGAAGAGGGAAAAGCAAGGGCTTATTTTAGGTGCAAAGTCTGTAAGACCCCCTCTTTTTAAGGCATATTGTGGTACACACATCTCAACCCGAGAGGCACTAAACAGAATTTGAATAATTTTACTTTGCCTTTGCTAGTAATGCGTCATCCAGTGGAAGAACCAGGCCTTATTCTCCCCTCCATCAGCTGACATGATATTTTTTTTACATTTGAGCTCTTAAGATCTGCACAATAGCTTAACACAATAAGTGTTTAGCCTCTGGTTCCAACTGTAATTGATAGAGTACAGTTCCATTCCCTGTGCTGCTGCTAAGTTGGGAATTGCAGCCACAGCAACTGACAGCTTTTTTTTCTCCGCGAGTCTGGAGTTGCTCTCTGGGAGTGATGTCCTCATCGGGATGGGAAGGCAAATGATGGGAGAAAAGCTCACCCTGGCCCTGTGCTACAGAGGAACTCCAGGGACCTCTTCCAGGGGAAACTGCTCCTTGAGGTGGGTGCTGCTAATGAGAGCAAAAACCAGGAGGAGAAAGCTCCAGGAGGAAATTCCAAAATCCTGCCAGTTTGAAGAAAATGGGCTTCTCGGTTAGAGAGCTCACAAGAGGGAGAGCATTTATGCAGAAGAATTTCTGACAATGAACGTGTTTTCAAAAGTGCTGTAAAATTGTGTCATTTTCTGATGGAAATGTCTTTTTACCGTCACAGGGGCTGAACTCTTGGTGCGCCCCACTCTTTATAGTGGTGGTATACTGGGCTTTGATAAATGAGAGCAAAATTGAAACTGGGAAACAGGCACTAAAATGAACGTGATTTCAAATTGTCCCATTCAGGCCCGAGTTCTGACACGGGGAAAAATTTCCGAGCAGCTTTGGGCTTAGGAGCCGACTGCAGAATTTAACGCAGATGGCGACTAATTTTGGTGCCTCTTTAGTTGCAAAAGTACCTATTTTGGAATATATTTAATTAACCAGGATTTAAAGGCTCCTCTTGTTTGTGAACACCTTGGCTTTTTTGTCATCTGTCAGCATCGTGATGTGCACTGTAAGTGAAGGGTTCTGAGGCATGAACTGTTTAGGTGATTTTGATGTGCAGTTGCTTTTCTGGAGGATGTTTTAACAAAACAGTGCTGCCATTTCTACAGTTTCACTCAGCACTGCTTCCTTGGAATCTGCTTCTATTGCCCCGGTTATGAAGGATGCAAATAATGCTCAAACAGCCACAATGCTCCTGGTTACATTTATGGATGTACCTCGCTTCCTTTTACCGCAGAAATACACGTAGCAAACCTTGCTGGTCATTTACTCTGCTCTCTGCAGAAGCAGAATTTCACTTTCTACATATGTTTCTGGTTTAAATAACCTTTACTACTAAGGTGCAAGCTGCAGCTTTAAAGAACTCCCTGCTAACCCTCTCCTGCTTGCTGCTCTATGAGGACTCTCCCAAAAACAAACCCGTGTTATTCTACAGCTCCAATAAACAGAATAAATGTGTCTGAGATCTGCTTCTGCTGTACTTTCCCCCAGTTTTGGTTCTTAGACAGTCTATTGTGGCTGCGAGAGAAGGAAAAGAAGAAATGCAACATTTCATCCGGAAAGGGCGTTAAGTCCAGATTCCTCTTTGCAGGCTTTAAAAAAGCAAACTACCAATTCATGATCACAAAATAAAATATGCACATTTAAACAAGCTGCAGGGGAAAGGAGAGTTTAATCCAGTGAAATTGTGTTTGAAAGCTATTTCATACCCCTAGGAATAAAATCTGAATAGCAATTCTGCTTTGCTCCCACCCTTTTTCCACCCTTCTGTTAATATATTACCATTTGTTATGGAATGGTTACAAGACTTTTATCCCAGAGGTGGCTGCATTTTGTGGAAGGATGAAGTACTTCCTGGGCCTGAGCCTCTTCTTACTCACAGGAGCAGACAGCACTCCTTGCAAGGGCCCTGCTGCTGCGAGTAAAGCCAGGTTTGCTCTGCACCTGAGCGAGGGAAGAATTGGGCCCGGTTTGCAAAGCCCTTGGTGATTCATCTGGGGGAAAGCTCCAGCACAGACGGGCTGTTTATTGTAAACACGAGTCTGATGCTAAGGCAGGCACTGATGGAAAGAGCTGCAACTCTCTGCTTCAAGAACTATCGACTCGGAAATGACGAGCTCGGGGAGGAATGATGATTCAGAAAAGATTCGGCCCTGCAAAGATCAAAATGCATCTGACATAGTTTCGGTGCTGATGTGAAATAAAGTGTCTATAAAAGTGTAATCGGAGATCAGAAACCCCCGTCCTCACACATAAATAGTGCTCCATTTATCCAATTACACTCCCTTGTTTCATTACAATGGTCTGTAATATATTTCTTAGGAATACAAGGCTTAAAATTAATAATAGAAAAGGACAAAATTGCCATGTATATTTCTCCAGATAGATTTTCATCTAACAGCAGGACTTCACTTCTGATTCACTCGCTGGTTCTCTCTAACCTTTACATTATTCATTAATCAAACTCGAAACCTGCTTTCAAAGTCAGTGCATGGCAGTAATTATTTACAGTTGTGCATAGTATTTAATTTTAAGCAATGACAAAAGCAGGCATGTCCAGAATCATAAGGCTTATCATTTTTCTTCCCTTGGAGGTGAGCTATCTAAGGAAACTAAAAGTTGCAAACTTCTCTTCCATATCTCTGCTGCCATCAAGACAAAATGCAGTGCAACTGATACCTTTGAACTTGTACAACTAAAAATAAATAAAAGTGAAAATTAAGTAATATATAATGCATTAACGCCTTTAAATAAAAGGAGTAAGGAGCTTTGCTCTCAGCCTTGATGAGAGATTCATTTCTTATGGCACAGTCTGTCTCCTGTCACTTTGAGGTATTTTTCACCATACAAAACAGAACCTCAGTACTATCCCTGAAAATGAAAGTCAGTTTTAAGAACTGTATACAACAGGCACGTCTGCTCTTTGAAACTCCCCGTACCCCCCACAAACACACAAATACAACTTCAAAGCAGGAGAACTATTGCAAATGTATAAACCTACTTCAAATAGTTATGCTGGATGAAACTGGACTGCATTTGCAGTATTTTGCTCACCTGAAACAACATTGATCTGAGGACAAATATAATCAAAGAAATGCACCGCTGAAGAGCGATGCACATTTTATAGTGAGAATAAGAAAGGAGAGATCTAATTGTGGTCATACGAGTTTCTCCCTTGTCATTAAGGTCTTAAAAATACTGTAGCATTCTGGATAAAAACGTATCTTACTGTATCTCAGCAGGGAAATCCCGGGAAACAACAGCATGGGCTGTGCTTGCAAAAATTTCCTTACTCTGTAGCCTGTTTCTAAAAAAGAACAGCGTGCCCCTTCCACAAAAAGATACTACACACATTCCAAGTGAAAATTCTGCTTTGAAAACCAAATAAAATGAAGCCTCATATTCCTGACAGAGAGAAAAAAGGAGCAGTTCTAGCACTGTCACTGTGATGATCAGCATCCATGAAAAAATAGCTATTTATCCTGCAAGTTGTAAATGTTAATGCCTTATTCAGATAAAACCTCTTTGTGAATAAAACAATAATAGCAACTCATCAGAGTTCTCCCAAATACATATACCTATAAAAATATATATAAATATATATAAATATATATGGATTTTAAGCGTAACTATTATTTATGGCGATCACCATAAATGTGGGATCTCTGCTTGCCAGGAATCACACAAGGAACCTGCATAGGTGCATTCCTTGGTCACGTCCCAAAAGCTTCTGCCTGCAGACCATTGTCCTACACCTAAAGAAATGCAGCAAAATCTGTGAGTTCATAAAAGTTCTGCGTGTCCCAGTTTCCCTGAAATGACATTTCCCTTCACATGGATCCCAAGCACTACTTTCCAAAGTTTATTCAAGTGTGCCACTAAACTTGCCCATACATTTTGTCCCACATATACCACGCTACACCTAGAAAATATTTGGAAGGGCGAGGAAAAATTAATAAACCTTTCTTAAACTAAAGACATAAAATATGAGTTTTCTTTAAAGAACTAATCCCATGAAGGACACAAAGGAAAAAAAAGAAGGGAAAAACCCGCCTACATTAGAAGCCAAACAAGATAATAATTGTGCATGTCTGGCTAAGAGAATCTAGAGGGCAAGCCTTACGTCATTGGCACTTGGGTTACCATGGTGAGTGATTTATTGATATATATCAAGAATGAATAGATCAAAGGCAGCAAGATGACAGGTGATCAATCAAATGTCAAATCAAAGCTGGCAATCAACTGGAAAGCTGATTTTTCAGTGGGTGGGTCTGGCAGAAGAAAAATGAACTTCCATATTGCGCTTCCCAGAAACAAAACCCCACCACACTATTAAAAAAAAAATAAAAAGCAATTAAGCAGCCTGAAAGAGAACTCTTTGAAAAGATTTACTATACAGACCCACTCATCTGTTTCTTTTTCTTGGCCCCCAAAAGAAAAAGAACACCCTACAACGACAAACAAAACACTTCCAAAGTTGCAAAGTATTTTCTTCTGTTAAAAAAAAAAAATAATAAATTGCAAAACCACTTGGCATGTGCAAATATATAAACTCGGCTACAACACAAAAGAAGGATTTGATTTGAAAATGTGGATTGTCTTCTAACAGTCAGAACGTTTCATTTTATTTCCTGTTGCAATTTTCACCACTGATGATCAAAGGCTGAACTTCCCCACCGGGTTCATCAGCAGAGAGAGTCCCTGCACTATTTCAGGCACACAGCGCGCACACACACACACCCGGCCACCACCGCCACCAGAAATACGGCGAAATAAAAGATTAAACACCCCGACCCACTTCGCGAAACACGCGGATCAAAACCAAAAGCCACCGGGAGGGGGGAAAATCCGAACGGGAAAAATAAAATACATCCTAAAGCGAGAAGCAAAGGGAAGCCTGACTGCTTTCGGTTCGGGCAGGGGAAGGGGCAGGGGGAGAAGGGGAGCCGAGTGGAAGAAAGTTGGGGGGAAAAGTTTCGGCAGGGCAGCGGGAGCGGGGAGCGGCGGGAGCCGGGAGCGAGCCGGAGGGAGCGGCGGAGGGTGCAAGGGGACAGCCCATGTCAGAGTAAAGATCTTGGCAATAAGGAATGAAACTGGCTCCATGGAGTTACGAAGGGAAAGGGAGGGGGAGGGGGGATAAATAAATAAAGATCCAGCCCGGAAAAGCAAGGGTGACCCTAAATAATAATAAAGATGGGGGGTAGGATTGGAAGGAGTGGAGAGACAGAGGCTGTGTAAGTGGATGGCTTCTCCTTACCTGCAGCCCGTTTGGGTGCTTGCTGTTTCCTCCTTGGCATCGCTCTACTTTCTCCAATCTCACTTCTGTCCCCAGATCCGAGAGCCCTGAGACGCTCCTGAGCCGTGTTCCTCTGCCTCTCAGCTGCTTCCCCAGCACCCCCCTCAAGCCTCCCCTGCCCCCCTCCTTTCCACTCCACTGATAGGAACCTGTTTGGTTTTTATTTTATTTTAGAGATCTAGGTTTCTTTCTCTCTCTCTCTCTCTCTCTCTCTCTTTTTTTTTGGTTGGCTTTTTTTTTTTTTTAACTGTTGCAACACTTGCTTTGCTTTGATTCAAACATCCAACCTCAGGAGCAAATGAAAGGCGCCCACAGTGCCAGAGAATGGTAATAAATAAATAACAAAATAGATATGTATATATTAAAAAGGCAGCTCTGGAAAGGCTGTGGGGCTGGCTGCTTCCTCCCTTCCCTCTCCTCTCCTCCTCCTCCTCGCAGAGCTGTATGGCGGAGCGGTGCCCGGGTGTGCGTGGTGTGTGTGTGCGTGCGTGTGTGTGCGCGGAGCGCTGCAGGTTCCGTGCTGTCAGATGCCAGGCAGTGAGTGATATGGGAGAGGACAGGGAGGCTTTGGATGGGAGGAAATCTGGGATCCGCACACACACGCGCGCACACGCACACCCGCGCTCGGGCACACGCGCGCACACACGCACACACACACACACACACACACACGCACACACAGGCAGGGCGAGGCGATGCCAGCAAACATCGATCCACTGAGCAAACTGAACATTAACAAACTCCTCCTCCGCGACCCGATGACAGGAGGAAATTTACTCCGCGCAGCCGGGCGGCAGAGCCGTTCATTAAAGAGACAGGGCGCCGGCACCGCGCCTGCCGCGGCCACCGCGCCAGCGCCGCCGCTCGCCCCGCCACCCCCCGGCGGGACCACCCCCC
>WBMZ01003465.1:0-81278 GCA_013400975.1 Atrichornis clamosus | reverse complement strand
GGACGCGCCGCCACCGCCGCAGGATGCGCGGCGCTGCCCGCGCGGGACCCCGGGGTGAGTGGCGAGCGCTGCCCGGGGAGGTGCGGGCTCCCCCCGCCGCCCCGCTCAGCCCCTCCCAGCCGCGGGGAAGGCGGGGATTCCGGTACCGGGAGGGCGGCCTTGGCAAGGGGCGGCGGTCCCCGCGCTGGGCGCAGGGCTATACCCGTGGGGCGGGCGACAAAGAGCTGGGAGGCGGCGGGGACGGGATCGAGTGGGACCGGGCTCCCGCGGCTGGGGCCGGTCCCGGTCCCAGGGCGGCGGGGTGACCCCCGCGCAGCTGGTGGTGGTGGGGGGGCGGTGACTCCCTGCCCTCAGAGGGGAGCAGCGCCAGGCGGGCCGGGGTGCTCCCTGCCTGCCCGGGCTCCGCTGCCAGGACGAGGGATTCGCGGTGAAGTTACTACAAGGAATGACTCAGCCTGGCAGCGCCTCCGTGCCCGCCGTCGGCGGCGGTCGGGTGAGCGCCGTGCAGAATCGTTGTGTGTTTACAAACGTTGTTCTGCCTCTCCCTTGGTTGTTTACTTGGTCCTGCTCCCGAGGAAGCATGTGTCTTGTGCTGAATTTTCCCGTCGATTTCTCCTTACGGCTCTTCAATAGACTTTCAGGCTACTCGCTTTTCTTTCTCATTAGCCCCCAAAGTACTGGCTGTCAGTGATCCAGAGGTAGAAATGCTAATATAAATGCTGTGAAAATTAAATGGACTGATCTTTGTAAGGCACGTTTTTCTTAACATAATCTAGAGATGAAATAAAAAGTCACATGCGTTCCTGAAATACTCAGAACCAACCCAGAAATGTTAGGTCAGACGCCATATAACCATAGGTTTTTTCTCTTGTGTCACTTGTTTTTGTCTGAAGTAATGACATGGTATGTCCTGGCCATGAGCCATTTCTTGTGGGTCTTATTTTAAGCTTTCACTTTTATTTCTGCCTGGGAAAGAATGAGGAGATTGAGTTGGGTTTTTTTCCTTCTCTTCACATATATGTGTGTCAGATTTAGTGGTGTGTTGGCTTTATGGAAGAACTTACACTTCTGGAGGTGTGTGTTCAACTGTATGATACAAGATACCTCAGTGATGGTGGAGAAATAACAAGGATGGAAAAACATGTTTCTTACGGTTTAAGTTTGTACAGCTGAGAAGTACTGTGAGGAGTAACACTATAAATTGAATCAGAATTATGGAATGGCCCGAGTTGGAAGGAACCTTGAAGATCATCTAGTTCCAACCCCCCTGTCATGGGCAGGGACACCTTCCACTAGACCAGGTTGCTCAAAACACCATCCAGCCTGTCCCTGAACACTTCCCAGGGTGGAACATCCACAACTTACCTGGGCAACCTGTTCCAATGTCTCACCATCCTCGCAGTAAGGAATTTCTTCCTTATATCCAATATAAAATTACCTCTTTCATTTTAAAGCCATTGCCCCTTGTCCACTCCCATACATATCCTTCTAAAAAGTCCATCTCCATACTTCATGGTAGTACTTCATAATACTAGTAATGAAAATGTGCACTATTATGGTATATTTAAGTTGTGAATTTTAGCAATATTTAATATGTAGTATTTTGGGAAATTTTTAAGAGATGAAGCACATGTAGAAAGGACCTTACTGTTAGCTGGTGCTTGAATACATACTTTCATGTGAAGAAGCATATATGAACAAGAAAGAATTTAGATATTTTAACGTCATTAAATTTAGTTTAAATTAAAGTGTGCAGAGTATGTATTTGTACTTACTCTAAAGGCTGTCTGGAACTCAAAATGGTTTTTATTATGTTGAGAGTAGTAAAGAAAATGACCTGCTGAAGAACACACGGTAAGGGACTTTAGCTCTGCCAGTTATAGAGCTAGAAATACAAACGGGATCTTTTGGCATAATGGATTATTGTAAGATAGACCTAATTGCACTTTGGAAGTACATTATTGTTTTATGCTTTGTGCAAGTAGCTGTGTCTTTTGTAGATTGTAAAATAGCGTTCTATATTACACTTTGTTGTGTTGTTCTAGACTTGGGCTCAGCACAGATTTGGGTTAGTAGTTTCTGAGGTTGTATTTAAGGGGCTGTCTCTCTCTCCATGTCAGGTTACTATATTTATAATTAGAAGTGTATGCAGTAGACTTGAGCTCTGACTGGGGAAGAGGGTAAGGGTTATTTTGAGGTCTTTTGTGGTGTCTGTTTAAAAACCTCTATGTCCCTGCATGTTGTCTGAACACAGCTGAGGTTACATAGCCTTGCAGAAATAAAAGTGGAAAACATAATTTCTAAACTGCTAGTACATTTCTTAGAACTTCAGTTATTCTGATTAAGTAGGGGACTCAGCGTATGTTGGGGACAAGGGAGTAGCACATGTCGATTTGTTATTTTTGATAAGAGAGTGACAGTTACAGTAGGATCACTGGAAAGAATTTTTCTGTATGTTATCAGTGTGTCCTTAAGTCTTTATTTGGTTTTAAACTCTCAGTTTCTATGAAAAACTGGCTTAGAGTGGTGTGAGGGTCTTGAGACTTACATTGCACAGGCTGGGGTCATTCACATATTGTGGTAAAGTAAAAACAAGAAGTTAATATGAAAAATTATAGTGTGCTTACACTCGTGTTGTCACACGAGCCACTTCAGTCATTTGGATAGTGCCCAAGCAGTCATGTGTCTCCTACATATGCAGTATTGCTCAAGAAGGTTGTGCTCCTGGTTTTTGGTCCACAGCTCAGTGACATTATGTGAACAGTTTCTGAAGAGGAGGACGGGAGAAAAAAATTAAAGCCTTACTGCTTTCAAGGAGTCTATTAATAGTTAGACTTCTGATGCAAAGTTGTTCATCAGTATTACCCAGTAGCAAACACTTGATTACAAGATGCCAACTTATTTAATAATATTGTATTATAATGCAGGATCTGTTTGAATGCATTGATACCAAACAGGCAAAAAAAAAGTATCTTTAATATGTAAATTGCTAAGCCAATTGCTTGAATTATGGTGTCTGTTTTCTAGCTGATTTGCCAGAGTAATGATTTTGGGGTACAAGTTGAAAGATCCTTACTGTCAATTGAGTGTTTTAAAAGCCTATGGCACGAATAATGGTGATAAAAAAATTACTAGCAATTATTTTTGTGGGCTAATTAACATTCTGTGGTTACTGAGAAAGTCACTTGTCTATTTATGAGTTAATTTATAGTGCAAATCCACTCTTAATTTAGTTTTAATTTAAATTTTAGTTTTCTTAATTCATTTGAAAGGCAAGTTGGAAGACACCATAGCCATGTATCAGCTCTTCCTATCCCCATTTGTAAGCGGAGTTGGAAGTGGATATACTCTGTGTTTTCTGATGGGATTCAAGCATAACTAAATTGTTAATAATACATAAATAATATTTCAGTATGAGTTGTTGGAAGTTGTTGATAGAAATATCGAAACTAATATATTGATACAACATTTACATTCAGAGATTGAGATGGGGCTGGTCAGGAGAAACACTAGGGCTTTCAGGACATTTCTTGCTTGTCTTCTGTCCATCTCCAGGTGTGTATTTTCCTTTTGTCATTCAGGTTTGCAGTCCATGGTTCAGCAGGGTTCTGAGCTCACACTACCAGCTCAAGCAACTGCTCAGTGTATTTTTTTTATGTCCATCCAAGATGTTGACAGTTTCTTTTGGAAACAGATTTTGCAGCTGGGCCTGCTGTCTTTATCGCATCAAGGTGAAACGATTACAGTGTGCTATATATAAAGCTCTGGGAGTTTGAGCATCTAGAAAATAAGCTGTTGTAGAATGTGGTAGCCTGCTTTCTATGTGAAAAGGCTCGTTGGAAGTGCTATATTAATTTCTTTGACCTGTATTGATTACCTGTTGATTGAAAGTAAAACGTAAACCTGCACTGTTGACTAGCTGGGTTCCAAATGTCCTGCATCTGTCTTGCTGTGTAATGTTATAGGATCAATGAGAAGGGTGGTGTGTGAGTATTTGAGAGCAGTTCTGCCTAAGTAATGTTCTAATGGATCTCGACTTCAGAACATGCTTTTATTTTTCTCTTTATGAAATAGCTCATGTTTTCTTACCTCCTAAGACTTGCTTTTGGAACGGTATTTTTGCTTTTTCAGGAAAGTAGGAAAGCTGTGGTGGCAATAGTGAAATAGTGTGTTCAGTATTTCAATTGCATGTTCTTTTTATTTGGAGGGATTAGGTGGAACTAGTATCTGTATGATACATCAATCTTCATTATTATTCTTGAAGATGTGTTTGACAGGCCGGTATGCTGTTTTCATTTTGAACAGATTGAAAACAATCTGTATTTTAGAGGGAGAAAGCATCGAAGAACTAATTATAGGGAAAGTTTTACTTCCATCATGAATTCAAAACTCTTAGCAAAGCTAAAATATAAATTCTGTAAGAATTGCACTTTGCTTGAGATCCAATTTTTGAACATTTGAGGTAGCTGTTTTTAAATTCCCCAATTTTATTTTGATTTAGTGTTCAGGTTTTCTTTTGTAACTGACTTACCTGCCATTTTTTTTTCATGATTCAACATGGTCATACTACATTCTGTAAAATACTCTCTTTTGTGTGTTGCAGATATAGCTGCAGTACTTTCTGCAGTTTATGATTTGAATGGTGTTTTTTTTCCTGGTATTGCAAGGACTTTTAATGTCAGTGGTTTATCTCAAACTTTATTTTGAGTTTGTTGTTGCCAAGTAGCTGTGCTGGTACATCAAAAGTGTGAAAATTTGACCCCCATTTTTTGTAGTTGTGCTTAGTATAAACAGTTCATACTGACAAAATGGTGCTTTTATTTATACAGTGTTTCTTCCATCCTCCAGAGTGTGTATTTTTATTAAATTCAGATGAAGCAAAGGTTCTTATATAAGAATATATTGTGTAACAGGACTAGAAGCTATCTTCTAATACGTTGTGCTTATGCTATATTGCAAGTCTTCTCCTAGTAAACTCAAGCTGACTTGTATATTTAAAAATATTCCTTACAAGTACTCGTGTTGTCTACTGATTGAAGGAGACTTGATTCTCACTTAGTGAATGGTTTGAAAATATGACTCAAAATTCTCAGTTCTGCCTGAATGAAGAGGGGGAGGGGTAATGTGTAAACTTCCCTTTACTTTTTATTTGAAAGGCTTGGTGGTAAAATACCTATAAATGTCAAAAAGCAAGTGTAATGTAACAACATTTTTACATGCACATTATAGCTGTAAACAGCACAACTAATGTTCAGTAAGGCAGGAGTACAGCTGTAATACCTCAATTGTTGTGAATTGTGTTTTTCCTTGGTTTTCTTGGAGTGTCTTTCTTGGTTGTGTAGTTCTTAAGTTGGTAATGTTACATAAAGGAATTTATCAGGGCACTTTGTTAGGTATTTTAAACTAGCAAAGATTTATATTCCAGAAGGGTAAAGAAGGCAGACGAAAACTAAGAAACACCTTCAATTTAGAGACAATTTAATATTCTTCAAACAGTCCTGCAGCTTTTCTAATTTCTCAGCACATTTCTGTTACCTTCTTTCAAACTGATAGCAATAGAGATCTGAAGGTGATTTGTAACTGTGATATCCAAATGGAGTAATAAACAGATCTGACAAGAATCTAGACATTTCTGAATATGTATTCCTGCAGAGGCTGGGGGTTATATGGACTCTGCAAGTTGCTGATGATCGTTTACTAACCTGTTTCAGATGCCACTGAAAATAAAAGAACGTTGATGAATATGAGGAGGCTGACAGGTGACACGTGAATTATAAGTAACTTAGAGAAGAGAAAATTGAGAAGTTTCATCTTTAGATCGTGAAAGTTCAAATGCTAAATTTATAAATATCCCTGTGGATAAGAGAAAATTGAAAGAAGTTTGAAAGTCACAAATAATTTGAACAGTTGACCAAGGTGGTAGTGGACTTCCTTATTACTGGAAAATGCTAATGTAGTTGAAAATGTGATTGCTTATGAATAGAAATCAAGGAAGAACCAGTGACTTTTATGTAGGCAGTCAGACTAAATCACAAGAATCTTTACTTGTCTTACGTTTCATTATTGTCAGTCTTTTACTTTCTTTTCCATCTGTAGTGTTTTCATTCCTGTGAAATAGATGCCATTTAATCAGTCTTGTTTTTTGTGTTTTCATCATTTTAAGGTAGTTCTGGCCAAGATTTTTCTCTTTGTCACATAAAAAAAAAAAAGAAGTTGTAGCATTTTGATGCTGTGTCTGAAGAGGGAGGGACAGAAGTAGTGGCCTCCTAGATAATATTTTGAGAAACTCTGCTCTCAGTTGCATTTGCAGTAATTACCCTTTTTAAAGTTACCTTAGCTTGCTCTTTAAGAGGGTACTGGTTTGGGTTTTTTTACTAGGTTTCCATCTATGAGAAGCAATCTATTAGTACCTGAGGATGGCACAGGCAGTTAGAATTTTCAAAAGGCATCATTCACATTTCTCACTTGTCTTCTTGAATGATGGTTCTGATGTTCAGTATCCTCTGTATTCATTGGGCTCTTTCCAGCCTTAGTTGAAGCATAGCAGTTTGTGGAGTTGTGTAGTATACCAGAGCATGGAACCAGTTTGAGCTATCAGTATCCTGGGGAAGTGTGCTGTTTGTAACTTATTACAGCAAAGTAATCCAGTTTATTCCATAGAAATATGGATAGTTGCACCACTGAAAGTTGGTGCAGGGAAAGAAGCAAAGGAAGAACTGGCTGAGGAAAGGGATTCATAAGTCTGGTGCTTTTTCTGTTACCAGTGTTTGTGGTCTTGGTTAATCAAAAGGAGAGTGTTAGTGGAAAAAGCATTGGTGCCAACTTTTCGGAGTTGAGTATAAGAAAGAACGGAATTTTTGTTGTCTGTTTCTTGCAGAATTGTTTGCAAACATTAAGATTGTACGTGCTACTTATTTTAGAATATGTACCTACAGAAAGAACCTTCCCACCATTTTAGAGGCAGTCAGTAACTTGAATAAAACCACCTGAAGCTCCATGTACCCGAGTGCACCAATCTTTGCAAAGAGAATGTATTAATCTCTATAATTCGAGGGAGGCTTGTACACTACAAATGCTTTTGAAATGGCAAAATTATACATTAAAAAAAGAAGAATCTGACAAAACCTTCAGTTCATTTTGTCAAAAACAAAGGCTCAAACAGTTGTGGAAAGACTTGTTTCCATCAATTAAAAACAAAAAAAAACCAAAAGAGAAAGGATACTTCTATAAGTTGTGGGCTGTTTCCTAGCAATACGATTTGTCAGAAATCCTTGGTTTGTTTTCTAACTCGTACCTGTTAACTGAGGCACAGAAGTTTCATTTTTTATCACGTGAGAGATGTGGGGTTTTGAAAAATGTGGGAAAATAGTATTTACTGTTGGAGGAGAAGAACTTTTGTCTGATTTGTTGTATGGATTGTGTTTTGGCATCTCCTCAAATCAGTGAAAACAACAGTGTAGATAGAAGCTAACCATCAGATCTGAAGCTTTATAATTATGTCCATATGGAATCATGACACAAAGCCTGATAATGTGCTTGTTGCCTCGTGAACATGTTTGAAACTATTGCTTTCCTAGAATTCACAATGTAAGTTTTGTCTGAACTTGTAAGAAGCTGCACTGTTTTGGGCCGCACCAGTTTCAAAGCTACTCTTTAATGCACGATGTTTTCTTGCCTGCCCAGATGTATTTGCTTTTGATCTTCTGCTCTTTCACCCTTGATGTTGTTGAGGATCTTTGAAGGCATTGCAGCACCTACTTAACTGAATGAGGAGTTTCCATGCAATTCAGAGTTGCAGGAGCAACTCTGAATATTATGGTGGATATGTAACTCAAGTATTAAGTTAGTATTATATAAAGTGATTCATCTGAAAGGAGAAGGGGGCAAGAAGCCTCTTATACTATGAAATACTGAATTACTGGCTTTTGAAATTCCTCTTTAGTGAATTGGGAAGTAGGGGCTTAGGAATGTGTCCTCATTTCTCTGCAGGATTGCATCTTGGTACTTGGATTGAGTGGAAAAGACTTGCTTTACTGACCAGCAGCTGAGTGTGAGAGCTGTTAACAACACAGTGACTGTTGGAGATGCTGTAATTAAGTAACCGCCTCTGTGCCTGATGCACATCTCAACACTGTATAAATAGAGCTCCAGATGGCACCTTACAGATGTCAGGGATTGACAGCCTTTCTTTAAGACTACAGTGTGGCTTGAACATGAGGTTTTTAGGCTTTGATATAAGGTGGTAATGGGAGATAGGATCTCTACCTGCAGTAATATATATCTTGGAGATTAGATGTGGTCTTCTCATTAAATTTATTTTGGAGGAGTGGGGGAATGAAATCTTCCTCTGCAACTGGGTCAGGAGGAGCCCTACTATTTATTCATCACACATCTTAGCTTTTTTTTTTCCCCCTGTGTTTTTCTTTTAAGTGCCTTTTAAAGCATATTTCCTTTCAACAGTTGGTTATCCAGAAAAGGGTATGCATTTGCATTGTATTTTAGAAACATAGCCATTTATGTTGCATAAAGCATTACTAAAGAATGTGTGCCCTTACAATGAGGTCATTCTTTCTATTCTGGTGGTGGTAGTAGTAATGTTCTGCAAAATTAAGGTATTTCTGGTTGGATGCATTGGTTGCAATATTGAAGAAAGCTCATTGGAGCCTGCTTTTAGAGAGGACCTTACCACTTACATGAAGAAAGGTGTTTGTTGCATTAAATTCAACTTCAGTTTCTATTTTGATTTTCCTTTGATTTATTTGCTATAAAATACTTTGCTTCTGTAGTCTACAAGTTGGGGCAAGAGAGCATTTTTTGAGAAGGGCACCTGAAAAAAACAAAGGAAGTGTAGGCAGGAGGCAGGTTTATAGAAGAAAATAAAATGAATTGTAAGGAACATTCTGCACTGGTCTTGTACCTTTTCTCTTATAGAGAAAGTTGAGGTGAAGCAGGAAATCCTGCTCTAAAAGATGAGGAGAAAAAGGTGAAATCACAGGAATTGCAGCATCTCAAAGGCAAACCTTAAGATTTGCTGTGTGGAAATGAAGCACAATTTAATAACATGCTAATGTGCTCCAAAGTTGATTCCATTTCTAGAGGTAGTAAAGGTATATTCGCCTTGCGGGGAGATGTTATCCAGATAAGAGATTCAGTGAATAAGGAATAGCACTTGAGCCTTTTTAAGCGTGTCACAGACTTGTCAGCCTTTGCCTCAGATGAATTGCCCTTTTGACAGGCAGAAATTCTATGGTGACACCCTGTGAGACTCCTGACCCTTGTAATTGGGGGTAACATTTATGACTCATATTGGAGACACTGCTACCTGTAGTTTAGGCTCAGCGCTTCTGCAGAAAGAGAAGTGAAACTTCTTTATCAGCAGCACACAGATGGTGATCATACAGAGCTATGTGAATGTCTAATAGCAGTGTGCAATTGCAGGCACTGTGTGAACAGAGTCTTGCCTTGGTCGGGTAGTTTGGCTAGCTCTGTCTGCTTTCAGGTTTGAGCTCCTTCCAACCTGGAGATATACACGGGGGGGAAAGAGTTTGGGCCTCTTGGTTCTATCTGACCTGGGCGATGAAGCATTGATGAGTATGACACTTAGAATACAGATGTGGAGCAGTACTTCCCTGGGAATAAAAAGCAAGGTACCTTATACTGCTTGTATTGCTGTTGTGGATGGAGTTTTACACCACTGGGTTTAAACGAAAGCCATGACTTTGGCATAGTTCAGTTTAAATTCCATGGTGTTAAAGAAAAATTCATCAGTATCTTTGTTTGCTTAAGTTTAGTTTGTAATCCAGTTTATAAAGGAAGTATGGGAAATGAGATGTCAAAAATGTTGAGCAGGAATGATTAAGATAATATAGAGGAAACTTAATGACAGAAGTGAAGCCAATTAATGTCTCATTAAACCCAAACAGCATAAATGTTAATTTTTATCTTTGTCCTACCCTGAATGCCGTGATTCAGTGTTTGAGTTTGCGAAGTTGGAAAGAATTGTACCATGAAACAATGGAACAGTCAGCATTACGTAATTAGGAGCAGGGATTTTGCACTTAAGGGCAGAAATGGATGGTTAATGTAGCCATGGGATTATTTGTGAAGTGCTGTGAAACTTGTGTTGTCTGTGCTGTAATGACAAAAAGGAAGGGTCTGTAAGCAGACATTAATTTCCTTTTACAGATATAAATGAGCATGTTCTGAACTAAGATACATCTTGATACTTGTAAACAACATGCGTTGAAATTATTGTTCAATGCTGACTTCAAAAGTAGTCAGTCATTGAAGAGTTTTTATTATGTAGGAAAAGATTGCAGTAATTGCATTGCAAGGTAAACACAGTGTGAAGCAGTGAAATAAATGTTAAAACCAGCACAATGTACTCATGGCTGGCTTGGGTGTATTTTTAGCTAATGCAACAAAATATACATATTCTCAATTAATTATGGAAGCTTTTTCTACTTTGTGCCATTCTTACATTTTTGTTATCTCATTAATTTTCTTAGATTTATGCCTACCATATTCTGTCTGCTCTGGCAGCTGTTACAGAAAATTTCAAATGTCCAGCTATTTTCTTAATGATACTACTGGTAGTTCATGGCAGTGAGTATATAGACTTTCATCCAGTAATTTGAAGGATCTAGTTTATATGATAGTACGGATCTAATGCTGCAAGTCACACAGTTTAAACAAATAATCTGTGTGGATTAGTCATTTGTGGTTTTGTCTGATTACATAGTTAGCAGCTCTGTCTTCAGTAGCTGTCAAATTTGTAATTATTTAACCTCTATTAAAATGAATAAAAATGATTTCAGCAATGTAACACTAAAAAACTTGAAACTTGTAACACTACATAAGAGTTAAAGCTAAAAATAAATAAATAAATAAAGCCTGGAATTCTCCTAATGGCCTGTTGTGGTAATACAAACAGAAGAAGAATAAAATGTTTATGGATATATTCTGTGGAAGCTTGATGGTGTCACTTTCACTCTAAGATAACATTTAGATCTTGCATTACTGCTAGATGATAACAGTATTCTGGAATATTGGGAACAAATTTAAAGGCTAATTTGTGATATATAGCTGACCTTGCTTGTGATAGTCTGCGATAACTGGGCCTTTGAAACAAAAGAAACTTGGGTAACTGTGACAGGTTTTCATGCATAACCCCTTAACTTGGACTTCCAACACAGTCAGACAGATGTCCAGAGATTCAAAACTAGGGAAAGCTCTCAAAATTCATTTTCTTCTACTGTTGCAAAAACAGGCAACTGGAGAGGGACACTTGACATAGTTCCTGCTGAAGGAAGGGAGGGCTGCAGCCTGGGTTTGGACATCAGTGAATCCGCGGGAGGGGCTGCTGTTAAAGGCACGTATTCTCTGATACTTTGCTTTACCTGATTCCTCTCTTCCTGAAAGTGTTCATTGAAATTTGTAACAGCCTTGAGAGTGGGGGTTTTTTTTTAAGGGTAGTCTTAAAGCTAAATGTATTTGTGTTTGTGTTTGTGTTAGTGTAGTTCTTTTCCCCCAGGATTCTTTGATGAAAATTGGGGTGGAAGAAACAGCACTTGTTTTTTGTCTTGTTAATAGTTTTTAAGGAATTACAAGACTAGAGATTATTTTGTTGTGTTCCTAATTTGTGGCAGATGTGCTTCAATAGTTTCATGTTAATGTACATTACTTTGATCTAAAACAAATATTCCCACATTCATTTTGCTCAAATACAACTGCTGACTAGAGGAGGACACTTCAATTACTAATTTTCTAATGGTAGTACTTAAACACAGTAGTTATTTCCCTTTTATCCTATCTTTGCTTCTGATAAAATGTCACTTGTGCATTTTGCATAGGAGTGAATAGGGAGTGGACAAGAGGGAGGAAGCTAATTCCTCTGTTCCATGACCATAAAATAATTTTTTCCTTTATCATTAGATTTTCAAATTTGGAATGAAGTGGTTTTGATTTCTCGTTTGTAGCATGGGTTGTATAAAATGGTTTACATGTTCTAATGGTTTTCAGGCTTCAGCAAGCCTATTTTTAGTAATGGATTATCACCCTTTATAGTGCCTGATCATCTTCTCAGAAGCTTGCTAGGGCATTAACATGATAGAAATAATGTTTGCAGTTTGAAGTTTGATTGTGTGCTTGCTTCACTGCCCTGAGCCCAACAGCTGATCAACACATTCCTTGCCAAGGGCTCCTTCTCTTTGGCACTGCTACTTAACTGAAAACAATTAAAATGAACTAGGGTAGCCTAAAAAGATCACCTTCGCTGATTTGACTCGTTTGATTCGTGTACTTTCTATTGTAGTTTAAAAAGCAATTCTGAGAGAGGAAGCCCCCGGTAAAAATGCAGTGACAAGCAGCTGAGAATGGTGACATCTTCAGTTTATTTAAAAAAAATTAGAATAGATAAACCTAACACATGTTTTGAAAGTAGGTGAATGGCTTAGCAAAATAGGTTACCTTGTTTCAGGTAAGGAAAGTGATGCTCCTTTCTGAAGGAATCTGGGGGAAACGGCTGCTGGATAAGGCTGTTCTTTCAACAGCGGTAGCATGTATACCTTTTGATGCTGGATTTTTAAAAATTGCATTGTTAAGGCTTTCTCTGTTGCTCTCAGCATCACTGTGTTGGCATTCTGCCCCAGTTCTGAAAAATAATTTCAGTGAATGGAAAAGCAGTTCTTTCTAGTGAACTGATTTTCTCTCCTTGTAAACACTCAAAAGTATGAGTAACAGTTATTTCAAACAAAAATGATGGGCAAAAGTATTCAGGTGTGTAGTAGTTTGGGTAGACTTGTAACTCGATCGTGTTGATAATTAAAAAAACCCGAAACAACTACCACATAATTATTCTTCTGGGGTTAACGTACACTGATTTCTGGATTAGTTGCAATTATGGCCATAAAATCCTGGCACTTTAATAATAATAATTTTTAGTAATAATAGCATTCTGTATCTTTTCTTTGCAGATCTTCTCTGGCTTTGAACAGCCATGCTACTCTATTGCCAAAAATCAAGTAAAGCAAATGTGTGCAGTTACTCTCCTCTTGAATTTGAAGAAGGCGGTAGCTCTGTATAGTGCCTGAAGGTAATTCTTTCTTTGCTTGAAGTTAAAAAGTTCAAGGCTCCTGATGCATGGCAGATGCTGTCATAAATATTGTTGATCCCGATGTTTCTTCTTTCTGTGTTTTGGTTAGGTTTAGTGTTATGGTATGGATGGGTAAATGATAAAAATTTTGCATTGTGTATGTGATGGACACATTGTCTCTTAAATATAACTTCAGCTTGGAAAGTAATATTTATATGAAAATGAGATGCTGTACAAGCTTTTTACTAGGCTTAGATGGAAAGGAGCTTTTTTTTTTCCCCACCCCGTGTACTCCATGGTGCTTGCTTCAAGCACTGTATTATTTGATGCTTGTTTCTAATTCTACCTGGATTGCAGTCACAGATGTATCTGTTGTGAAAAGAAGGGTGTGTTCATGAGACTGGTCAATTCTGGCACATAGTTGAAAGAATTTAGTAATAAAAAGAAACTTTTAGCTTGTTCTTGATGTTCAGCAGTTTCTACCTATATGATAACTTGGTTTATAGAGTATATTCTTCTTTTTCTGATGAAAAATGAAACTGGTGCCACTGAGAACAGTAGAGTTCAAGTGTAAGGACAGCAAAACTCTCTTCAGATCAAATTATTTAACTGGACCTTTTTTATCTGATATGGTTCTGTTTCTGAAGCCTTGTTGTGAAAATGCATGTTTTGACTAGGACTGTAGTTAATGCTTGAAAAATGTGTGGAAAGCCACTCTCTTGTAAGAAAGCGCTTTTCACTTTCTGAAATAAATGTTATGATAAAACCTCTCCCCCTCCTCATATTAATTGCGTGTTCGTTACTTTTCTCTAATTTTTCTATCTGTAGGCAAATAAATAAATGCAAGTTCAGACTCATTTCGGAGTAATACAATTAGCTGTGTAGACCCTGTATGTGCGTCCTATTATTATTTCAAGGAGAGAGGGACAACTTATATTACCTGTGTAGTAATTTAATCCAAAAAGTCATTTTTATAGTGAAATAAGAATATTGCATAGTGGCTTAGCTTCTCGTAATTCCTTCCACATAAAAAATTCAGGTCATTAATGACTGCAGTGCTAGTTGTATTTCTGCAGCAGTTTTGGTAGTGAGGTGGAAATAACTCATAAGTTTCCTAGCTCCTGAGGAGGAGAAGAGAAAAAGGCTCAGAAGTATGGATAAAAATCTCAGTGTTTTATTAAGCAGGTCAATGTTTTTCATCTGTCACATACACTGGAAAAATGTGCATATAGTCACTCACCCAGGTGCTTGTAGGACACAGGACTGAAAATACATCCCTTGCGTTGGAATGCACGTTCTTTCTTGAATACTCCATATTTGCTTTTAGTAACAAAGCAAGTAGCTGCAGATTTAGCTGATGCCGATAATCTGAAAGTATTTTTTCAAAAGCATGTGTGTGTCTATTTCGTAACTCATGTGAAACTAACATTTCAAATTTTTGTTTCAGTTTCTAAATGATTTTAGCAGTGGAACTTACAGACTTCAGAGACCTAAAGAAATCATCATGAAGCTATATGTATTTTTGGTCAACACTGGAACTACCCTTACGTTTGATACTGAACTTGCTGTACAAAAGTAAGAGAGTAAACTAATTGTGAATTATTTGTTTTAAATTAAAAATTGTGTGTATTATATACTAAATTCTTGACAGAAGAAGACTAGGTTGATTTTTTTAGTAGGTAAATGTAGTTTTCTTCCAGGTTGTCACGTATTTGAGTGAATTTTGCTGGTGATTTTTCTTCATTTTTTATGTGATTAGCATTTTCAATGCATTGCCCAGTGATTGTGTGTGTTTGAGGTCCCATGAAATAATAGAGAAGTTACTTACTTCCTGGGCCAGTGGCAGAGGTTGACGTGCTCCTAGCTAAGTCTGATGTTGTGTTTGGTGCTTTTTGAAAAAACTATCAGAAGGACTTGGGATCTTTTGTACCCTTTTATTGAATAGTATTTTTATTTAGGATTCCTCGGTAAAAGGTTTATTTTTTATTTACTGGCATCATAGAGGAAGCTCTGCAGGTTATTCTTTCTCCTGTCAGTGTACTCATCCTGAAGAAATTGTGTGCTCTGTAATGTTTTTAGATTGAATGCTCAAGAATTGGCATGAAGGTTTTTGTCTCATGTTCAGGATGGGTAAAAGTTGGTTCTGTCCTATGTTGTAAGGCTCCAAAATGTTTTACATGATTTTGTATGTAAAACACAAACTTTTGAATGCCTAGCTGCCTTAAGTGTGATCAGTGTTACAGGATCACTGTTAAGTCCCAATAACTTTCCTGTTTGTGTTTTTTTCTTGACTTCATATTAAAAGCTCCTTGAAAATGTATAGATGCTTTTAGAGAAGTCTATATTGTATTGTTTTTCATTGTCCTTACGTGGAAGACTCCTTGGAGGTAGCAAGAGCCAAGCTTACCTGCTGTCTTCATATTCTATCAGTGATGAATGTGTTGCAAGTAATTGTGAATGAAAGACTTCTACCATGTATTTTGTACTCAAATTCTGTACTCAAAACTTCCTTTCTCCCAAATTGCTATTTGCAATTTTAATGACTAAACAAGTGAATTTGGATTTTGAAACTTGGTTGTGGTGGAAGGGTCCTAAGACTGTTTATACTTACTGTTTTTGTATGCTCTTCTCTAAAGCCTACTGACAGTCAAGGTATTACTGAGCATAAAATAGTATTTCAGCCATTCTGTTTCTACTGTGTCATTTACAATGTGCCCATACTCCCTGTAAGCTGTCTGGTACATTGAGACATGAGGTTTCTTGAGGTGCAATATCTGAGCTGCCATGCCAGGTTCCTAATAAACCATTATGGGCCCACTTTTTGCACAGGTGGATAGTTCTTTGAGAAACAAGCTTTCTGCCCACTGAGCCACACAAAATCAACTCTTCAGCTGAATGGTTTAACTTCTTACTCTTTTTGTATAGGCTTACTCTTTCTAGTAAGACCAGCTTTCTTGGGTTCTTTGCCTGTCTCTGTTTACATGGATAGGCCAAGCTGTCTCTAAAAACCATGGAGGTGATAGGTGCATGGTTACTGTAACACACTTAACAGTACAAGCTTGTGCTCATGAGAGGTTTGTAAGGAATTTATGATGTCATGCTGAATCATGGTTGTTTTAAATAACAGATCTTTAGGATCTTTTTCAAGTAACAGTAACATTGTAATGTTTCCTGCCAGTTACCTCAAAATAATGATGCTTATAGTATTCACTTGATACTCTGCAACTTCTTTACGCCTTTACACAGGTAATACCACAGCCTGTTATAGTTGAGGTCAGTATCTGTATCAGATCAGTAAATTCTTGTTTCTTTTTCTGTTTGTGTGTCTTAACAACAAAGTCTAAAACTGTCTAAAGTAAGTGGTAATGTGAAAATGTAGAAGTAAAGGTATGAGGCTGCTGAACTAAAAATAGGAATGGTCTATTGATAGACTGTTTCTACATTAAAAGTCCACGATGTTTATATTAAATTTGTTGCGTATATACGGATTGTTAATTTTCCTCTTACTCTTAAGTGCTATACTGCACTTCATGTACAGTAAATCAGTTCTTAGGTGAAATTGTGCTTATGCATAATGAAGTGGTAACATTCTTGCCTTCTAGAGTTTTTGCAAGTCACCTGTTTGGTCACAGAGTATAAATTCAACAAACAGAATATTACTTTTACGGTTATATCCTAAATGCTTGATGTGACTTGATCCAGAATTTCAGCATGCTAATGGATCTTGGAAAAAAACAATGCTGATGACTTATCAGTAATGCAGAGGCTGTTTTCTTCTAGCTGATCACTTATTAGCTGGGTATCCAGAATGCAACACATTATAGCACTTACAAAACTTAGAACTATGTCATTGTTAATGACTAAACATAATGTTCTTAAAAAGTATTTTGCTTTGACACAGACAAGTTACTTGTGTCTCTTACAAGAATATGTGGAATTAAAGACACAAGCTGATAGCATCATTTTCTCTCCTGCTTTTTTCCAGTGTGGCTGATCTGAAACATGCAATTCAAACGAAGTATAAGATTGCCATTCAGCACCAAGTACTGGTTGTCAATGGAGGAGAGTGTATGGCACCAGACAGAAGAGTGTGTAGTTACAGTGCTGGAACAGTAAGTGCATACTGCATTCTTAGTCTAAACTGTCATTTATAGGGGAAGAAAGCGATTTACTGCTAAGGGATTTTAAAGTATTTTTCCACAGTGTGTTGTTTGCTGGATTTTTTTTGATTTGAGAAACAGGTGTTTATGTATTCAGCTTATAAATGTAGATTTTAAATTGTTCTCAAGACATATTTCCCACACAGGGGAATAATTGTTGATGAAACAGTAGGTTGCCTTTACTCAGTGTTTGGTTTCATTTCCTTTTGGAGTGTAGGACACCAACCCAATTTTTTTATTCAACAAAGAAATGATCTTGTGTGAACGTCCACCAGCTATCCCCAAAACCACGTTTTCAGCAGAGAATGAAATGGAATTGAAAGTAGAAGAATCTCTGATGATGCCTGCAGTGTTTCATACAGTAGCATCACGAACACAACTTGCTGTGGTAAGTAGATTCTTAGTCTATTTGCACACTGGAGGAAAATATATCAGAGGGGAAGCTTGGTGTAAAACATGAAATAGTTTGTTCAAAAAGCAGTAAGAATGGTGCATTAGTGATGATGTATTCTTCAGAGCCTTTGTCTCAAAGTTTCAGGGTAAGTATTGAGATGTGCTTGCTTCTTCAGCATGTTCAGAGCTTCTTTCAAAAGCACAGTGTAAGGCACCTTTTGCATGCATATGTTTACAGCATTCGCAAAATAAAAGCGATCGGTTTGCCTTGGACCATGCCTTAATGCACGGCCTTATTTTCAGTGTCCTCAGTCTGCCTCAACCTGAAAATAGAAAAGTAACTTTGGAAGCGTTGTTAACCCAAGTAGAAAATTAGCAGTATAATTTTTAAAAGCACCCTGCCAAGCTTCTGTTTCATGTTATATGCCTAAACAACTGGTGAGGAATTAATAAAACTAAGCTTTTTTCTAAAATTCAGGTTGCTTACTATTGAGTACTGGCTTTTAACTTGCATATTGCATATATTTACTTGCAAACTGGTCAGAATTCCAATTTGATTACTTTTGTGTTGTTTTGAGAGTGAAAACTTGCTCCCTCCAACATGGTCAGTAAGATACCAAGTGTGTGTGCAGTGAAAGCAGCTACGTGTTCAAGACACTGACACAATGCCTACAGTAGCTGGATTGATTGTGGTTTTTTGTTAGGAACTGACCTCATTTTCTTTTCAAAGTTTACATTTAAATGTATTAAATATTTTTAATATCTCTTAATATTTAAGCTTTCAATGACTGGGAGCAGGAGATGAGTTATGTCGAGGAGCACTTAGCACAAAATGAATAGTAAGATATGTTTTGTCTTGGTAATAAAATTTCTTAGTTTCAGTGATGATTTTAACGCAGTCCAGAAGAACATTTAGCACTTGGAAGGGGCTGGGATTTAGTATTGTTCAGCTGAATTCAGAGGAAAGTCTTAAGTCTTGCATATAGTACAGGGATTTTATTTTCCCACTTGGCATCGTGACCTGTCAGGAGGGGGAAGGTTCACATGAATAGTCTGACCTTGACATCCTGTCTGATTTAATGCAAGGATTGAGTCCAGTAGACTCCTAACTCTCTCCTAACCTGTTGAGAGTTACAACTGGCTTTGTAAAGAGGACCGTGAGTTATTAGGTATCTATGAGTCATAGAGACTGTCATACAGAGGAGAGTGAATATCAATGTGAATTCAGCTAAGGAGTAGGAGGTTTTCAGTTGTGCCCTGTGAAGAGCATGAGAGTTCTAGTTTTACCAGCTGAAACTGAAAGTGCTTTAAAACCAATTTTTGTGAAGTGTTAAGAGGCAATTAAACTGATACATTCTAAATACTTAACACTGTTTTGATACGGGGCTGTAGTAGTCACTACAGTCATGATGTTTGTGTTTTACTGAGGGTAATGGAAGTGAAAGATGGTGATACTCAGTCTCATGTTTCTCATTGTTATTTTACCTGGTTTCTCTATCCCTTGCCATGTTTTCTGGTCTTAGATTCTTAATTTTGCTTTCAGCTTGGTAAAGTTATTATGCAATGATGGAACATATTTAATTCCTCTGGAGTAAGCTTTTTTTATTCTAGGGGTTTTATAAAAAATATTCTATTTAGGCTTGAAAAGAATTGCTACACTGCCTAATCTTCCCTCTTGATTCTGAAGATTGTATTAATATGCAGAGCATGCAAGTTTATTGTGGTGTTTGTGCTTTTAAATATGATATTTACTGGCTCATTCTGGTGGCAGGTCTGTAATACTGTTAATATTTAGCTTCAGACTGAAAAGTTTATCTAGAGAGAGTGGTCTTGAGTTGACTTGCAAGAAGATAAATCTTGTATTACTAAATATCACCTATTAGTATTATTGCAGGATTGAGGGAATCAGGGGAGAGGAATTGGGTATTTAAAGGTCTTTAAACATGGATCCAAGTAGAATGGAGGTTTTATTTTTAGCCTGCAGATTTATTTTCAGGAAGATCACTATTTGTTCCCCACTTTTACCAGTTTTTCCCTGCTTATAAAATGGCTACAGTGGTAGTATTTTTTTGCTTGTGAAAAACTTGGAAATTTATTTAAAGTTTTAATAGGTAGTGTTATTCTTAAATCTGATTCACCTTTACACTCACAGTTAATTTTCCAAGACTTTAAATGGTCTAAATCCATAGGCTCTGTATTAGGCTGTGAAAATGAATTGGGTACTTCCCTGGAATGTCAAGGGAATGACAAATCTGTCATGTGTGGTGGAAGATTAGTAAATAGTCTGTTGTGATTTTTAAATGTACCAAGGTGTGAAAACCATATAAAGAAGTATTGCAGTGTTGTACTGAAGTAGTTTTTCATGATCCCTACTTGAAGCATATTGAGCAGTAATTCAGAAGAAACTGAGGGAGGACTGGGAGTGTGTTTAGAACATTAATCTTCTTCAAGGTTCACCATAAGCCTCTTGCCTGGGAGGAAGAAGGAACATGGGATATTAATCCTTCTCAAAATCGATTAAGATCTGGGGAGAGCTTGAAAGGCTGTGAACCTCTGTAGTTGTGTGATTGATGCATCCAAAGCCACACTGAGTACTGTATGGGACACTTCCTGCAAAATAGACATGAAAAGTCTACCGTATAATAATCCAAGATTTGTCTTTTTATTAATTTTAGAGAAATGGTAATCTGCTTTACCAGAAAAGCAGAATGGCGGTACTTGATGATGGAGAGGTTTTGCCTGTTGTAATTATTTTGGGCATTTTACTTAGTTAAATTTGATTCATTAGGTTTACTACTAATACAGGTGCTAGTACATGATGATAATGTTTGATACAAAGGAAATAAAAGTTGCATTCTAAATTATTGCTCATGATAAAGTCTTATCTATTCTTGTCAACAAGAAGAAGCAGTGATGTGTAACTATGTAAAAGTAGGGGGGATATTTGATAGCTACTGGTTTCTATTTAATCTGGTATCTGCTCGGCCCAGAGGATATATGATATAATCTTTAAAATCAGACTTGATATAAAATTGCGTACATGCAGTGGTACATGAACTTTAATGTTTTCCCTCACAATAAAAGTATCCTTCAACAAGTGTTTTTATTAATCCATGCCTTTATGGCCTCTCCATCATTTTTTCCATGTCTAAAACTGACCATTATTGGCTGAAATGATGCTTTTACATTCTGCATTTTACTTTCTTCCATAGTATCTGTTGTTACTACCCAGATGCAACTAGAAGTCATATTTTAGATCACAGTGGCGGTCCTGGCATTCTTATAGCCTTTGGTATATATATTTGTAGGGTATGAATGTGTGTAAAAGCAGCCATTTTTTTCCCCCAACTGAAACTTATTTAATTGACTTACATGTAGCCTTTTTCTAGATTTCATAACTCCTAACCAAAAATCATTCCTGTGGGAAACTTACTATCTTTTTTTGGTTTTCCATGGTACTGTGTTTGTCATATGAAGGTACATCCATTTTCTGTTTCTTCTTGTTTTCATGGTTTTAACATCTGTTACAGATGTTCTTAAGTTCCTGTTCACTACCTATGATCTCATGTAGAATTCACAGTATAAAGATGAGGTAGCTTTAAACAAGCTACATCTGTTACCTTAACTTGTTCTTTTACCATTTAAACTAAATTTCTTGTCACAGGTTTTGTCGTATGTGACATTATGTCTTTGTTTATAAGTTTTTTAAAAATCTCAGGTAGATCAGCTTTCTAAGCCTGATTTCATTTTATGTATTGGCATTCTGGTTACTCTTGGACTAAAAACTTAGGTTTGAGATGTCTGTGCCCGAAGGGCTCCAGCTTGCCCTTTTACAACTAGCCTTGTTTCTCACCTCTTCCTGTTCAGGAGTTCTGGCATTGAGCTGCAGTATGTGGACAATGAGGTGCGCACAGTGTTTGCTAAAAGTTACACACCAGCTCAGAAGACAAGCTGTTCTCTACACAGTATGTTGTGCAATAAGCTGTGTTGTGTCAATCTTGTCTCATCTTGTGGTCTTTTAACACTATTGCTTAAAATAATTTCTGGTAGCTTAGTCTTTAGGAAAGGATGATTTATTCTTGTTTTAGTGATCTCTCTGAAGTTCCCATGTTTGTTGTCCCAGAAGGATGTTGAAAACTTGGAATTTTTGTTAGTGGGTATGTTTCACATTTTAATGGGATACTGCTGTTGTCAAGATCAAACTGTCAATTCCTGTCAGTTTTGCTTTGAGAAGTGGAAATGAGGATGAGAAACTGTGTGGTCATTTCATTTGGTTGCGTAAAACCATGGCTGTAGTCATAGTACATAGTCATAGATCATTCTCAGTTTAGTTTCAAACACTTCAAATATTTAAGCCAAGAAGTATAGTCATGCTTCCTGAAAGCTGTGTATCTACTAGTTAAAGAAATACTCTTTTCTCTTCTACTGGAAAGTTGGTTTGAGACTCTCTGGAAAGAATGACTTTAAAATATTAATGTTCTTTAAAGTGTTGTAGTGTTTGTAACAATTTTGTGGCCAAATTAATTTTGACTAAATTATTAGTCTAATGGTCAGACACACTTCTGGCTTCTCCAAAGAAGTCGTGATGTCTTTGTAACTTGGTGTAGTGATCAATCTCAGTCTTTTATAGTAATTGAGCAGGGTCGGATAAAATGGCGTAGGTTTTAGTTTATATTAAGGTATAATGAAAGATTTGCTCTAAGGTAGATCTTTCTAAGCTGTTTCTAAAGTAACAGTTCCTTGTTGTGAAACCACCTCTCTGCTGTTACAGTGCATGGATCTGTGGAACTTTACTTTCGAGGATCTTTTTTTATTGGTCTGAGGTTGATTTTTAGGGTGATTGAAATCTGCAAGGAGTCCTTTTTACAGGGTTTCAGGCACATGACAATAGAGGACTTTGATGACTTGTTTCCTTTTACCACAGGGTTGTAGAGAGTGGAAAGAACCCTGCATTTCCTGAGAACTTTTGTTCTTTAGAGGTAAGTCCAAAGACCACTTAAGACAAACAGACCTTTGTCAGATTTTGTTCATTCAGATGAACAGAATTACAACAGTAGGATGCAAAGACAGTCTTGAAATTGATGTTAAACACTTTACCAGATAATTTCTGCTTTAGATAAAACATACTTTGTTGCTTCTTCTGATTTTTGGTTGAAACATAGAAAACAAGTAATTACAATCAGAAGAATCGCCTAAATTTAAGTTGTGATTCTCAAAGGAAATAACACTCTGCTAAAACACCTAACCAAAGACAAAGTGCTTTCTGGTGGCCCTGTGGATTTCTTGAACAATAGAGCAGTGAAGATGTCTTTATTCACTCTCCAGCATAACAGCAAGCCTGGGTTTCTGTAGTCTTGTACTGGTAATGGTGCTTTTTTAGGTCGTCATTGCAGTGGTACGGTCAAGTTGGTGTTCTAGGTATGCTGCTGTAGCCCAGTAGGGCAAATGCAGCCCTACAAGGCAACTGATGTTAACTTTTGTGCTCTGTGAACCATTGGGTGTCTGCCAATAAGCCTTGAGTGCGTCTGTGAACAGTCAATGACAAAAAGCAAGCCTGTTTTTAGGCAGGCTTCATTTTCTGTGCTGGAGCTGGCAACCTTACTGAGAGGTATTAAAACATACGTTGGATTTCAGGCCTTTTCTTCTATGCCTGACATAATTCAGTTTTTAGACTTCATTCATTTAGCAGAGAGCCGCTTAATTCTTTCCTGCATATAGCCGTACAGTTATGTGAAATTAATTGGTCTTGATCCTTCTAAAGTAGCTTGAGATCTCCACAGAAATGTTGTCTATGGAGATAGACAACAGGGAGGAAAAACAAGCCAAATCACTTGAAGCGTTATTTCAGAATTGATGGAAAGATAAGAAAGGTACATTTGTGTAGCTTTTAATTTCTTAACTACTTTTAAGTTACATAGATACTGCAAAGGAAGCAAAAAAAGTTACTGCTTTGTTTTCTTGCTGCATGTTCTCACATTTTGAAAGCAGAGTTGACTAAAACAAAACAAATTAGTGGTTTAACATAGTGTTCTTATTGTCTGCACTGGTATCTGCTTAGTATAGTCTAAGACTGAAACAGTTCTGGCATGTGGACAAATAGTTACTCCTTGTGGTTTGACCTTTGTTAGAACCATCTGTTTGGAACCTCCTAAATTCAGAGTAATATTATTTACTATTTGAATATGATGAGCTTATTTCATGATACTGCCTAAGAAACCAGCATCAAAAGCAGTACTGTGTTTCTACGGACTCTTAATTCCATCCAGGTTCATCCATGGACACAGAATTCTACTGTTTGCCTCCCACCACCTAGAGAGAATTTCTTTGGCATGTATGCAAATAACTTTGAGAGGATGACAATATGGAATGCTGTTGTAATACCTTGCGTATGTGCCCTGAAACATGTATCTCTTCACTTGTACAATCTGACTTGTAGTCTCTTAGCATATGGCAAACTTCGAAAACATGGTTTGAAGAAACTTAGTTATGTTTTCACGTTAATTAATTTTGATCTCAGAGTTAGTTCAGAAAAAAGCTTTTGTCTCTGAGAGACATGTCTCAATACTTATAATTGAGGTGGTTTATGAGCAATATTTATGATTCCTTTCATAAAGGGATTTTTATTTTAATGTCCACATCTCCTGTGTATACATTAAGAAGCTCCTGCTCATCTGTGAATGAATACCTGGTTGAATACTTGGTGGCATTGGGCTATTTTTATGTAAGAGTTCCTTCGGGCATGTCTCAGTTACATGACAGATTCTGACACTTACTAGAATGTCCTGTTACAAGGTTTCTGAAGAATTAATAAACAGTAATTTGCTACTCTGGGAAATACTGTTCTTTGCTCTTGCTTTTCTGGGAGTCAGGCTGCTGGGACACAAACTTGTGGTTTGGTTAAATTTGAGTAAATTGCCAAAGGTTAGACTCCTAGATAGAGTGTCAGTGCTGGTCATCAGTTGCATAACAAGCGATCTCAATAGTGAGGGCTTTTTTTTCCTACTAAAATTTAGTGACTTGTGACTTCTGTTTTGTGTTTGAAAGTGTTTTAGTGGGGAAAAAACGTTGTTAAAACTAAACTCTTAAATTGGCAACACTTAGGTTTTCAAAGGAGCGTCAAAAATTATGTATAATAAAGCTTCATAGGGCAACAGTAATTTGTAACTTTTGACTTCCATTGTGGACACAATAAATAGATATAGGTGAAAAAGCAAACACTGCCCACTAGTTAAGAGTATGTCTCAGGGTGGAAAGTTCGGTCATATGAGGCCTAGTGCATACTTTAACATGTTAAACGTTTGGGCTGTGCCGTGCTGAGTTTGTCCAAAGGAAAATAGACCTAACCAAAGCCTCTCTCTAGGGCTTTTAAAGACACGTTTGAGTCCAGTCTTTACTTTCCCTCACTAAACTGTGATACTCGCTTGAAGGAACTACATAAAAAGTCAGTTTTGATATTTGTAGGTGGCTTATGTTTTTTTAGTACTCAAGTCAATGTGTGTTTTTGTATATGCTCTCACTTCTGGAACTATGGCTTGTAGCTTGGAGGAAGGTTGACTTCGAGACGAGAATAATTTTTGTGAGCTGAAAGTAAAATGTTTGTGTACATTTCCAGGACATATGTTAGAATGCAACAGAGACATTCAGTTACCTTTTCAGCTTCATATTTTTGGTGTATTTTTTAGTATACTTTACAGTAAAACAGCCTATTCTTTTGTTTCTTAATATGATACCTGAGGAAGCCGTAATTCTGCTTTTTTTATGTGCGGTGCAATTTGCCTTTGAATAACTAGTACACAAAGTGAATTTAAGAAAATAAAAAATTGAATAAGTTGTCAGTATTGCATTAGTCAGATGGCATGCATTTAAATTGTATAGCCAAACTGGGGATAGTCTGGAGAAAATGACTTGCAGATTTCAACATTGTCTGGATATCATTCCAGTTGTGTTATTGGTTGATTTCTGACTTATGAAGCGAGAATTAATGGAGCGGTTTGGATAACCGTTCTTTTCAGACCAGAAATCCTCATTCTCATGTGCACAGGAAGCTGCCAAGGTTCAGAAAACAGGAAGATAAATACCACCTTAACTACAAAGTGATAGAAATCTGTAATAGCAACTTTTGACTTTGTTGGAGTTACATATATAAGTATTTTGTATATTTGTTGTTCATCTAATGATAGTTTAGCTATCAGTGCTTTGAAGGGCAGTAGAATTTGGTCATGCTGCTTGAGACAAAGCTTGGACTTCTAAAAAAGGGAGGGTGTTCATAACTCTCAGGTTTTGTCAGTATGAATTCTGAAATGTTTGTTTAAAATGATCTGCAGTTTTGTGGTTTATTTCAGAAGGTAAGTGGTGTTGGTCCCTAAATTTTTTTGAGTGTGCATATGTGCTGCTAACCATGTGTTCAGCAGCAAATGTGTTCTGAAATATATGGATGTGTTAGGATTTAACACTGCTTTCTCACTGTATTTTGTATAACTTGTTTTTCCTTGCATGGATTTCTCACATGTACAACAGCACAGGAAAGTTGTGTTCACTCCTAGCTTATCAGTATGCTCAACCTGCAAAAAGTAGAAAGACGTTTTTCTTGTAGGATAGGTAGATAGTAAAACCTAAAGTAGATGTATGCCTAGGAAAATACTTTTCATGGAGTATGTTATTGGTAAAGTTTTGAGCTGAAGGATTTATTGTATCATTTTTATATTGCTTTTTGGTGTTTCAGTAAGCCCTCTGAGGGGAACAGCCTTTTGGTTAAATTGCTGAACTTAAAATAGTTGCTCTTCCTATTAGTTAAAACTTTGGAATTGATTATAATGGGTGTTGCTGTTAGTACACTTTTAGTAAGATGTGATACTTGCCATATGTAGGTCTCTGTCATAACTTTGCCAAGTGGGGTGGTAAATTCTCACCCTCTTATGGCAGTAGAATGCCTGTGTCATTGAGTACTTTAACAGAAAAACTTGCACCTTGGTTTGCAGATGCCAGGTTTCAGGGTGTTTTAGTTTTTTGTGGACACTGTACTGCTCTCGTTGTGTTGCATCTGGTTTATTAATCAGTGAAAGGCTTCAATTAATTATTTGCCTTGCTGTTTCCTCATGCATCTCTTCTTGCTTCTGATGCACCTGTGCTTTTGCTGGCAGATCCTGCAGTTCATTGTCTTGTTCTGAGCTTCTGCTTGGCTTGTCAAAACTTTCCCATTATTGGACCTTTATTGCCAGTTTTTTCTCTCATATTATTAGTACAAGGGTTATTATTCATGTGTGTGTGCACTGAATATTTTATATTAGCAGCATTTAATTAATTTTGTAAGGTGTTTTTGGAACTGCAATCTTCACCTGTCTGTTTTGAAGATATTACTCAGTAAATAGTATCTACTTTTTTTGTCATCTAATCAATTTTTTTTTTTTAGGAAAAAAGGAAATTTTATTTCTTATGAAGTACAAATTTTTAGCTATTTAAATTTCATACTTTTTCTGTTAATATCTTTTATGTAGTTACCATGATAACCTGATTTGTATTTTGTTGATTGTTTTTTCAGGAAATGTATGAGGTTGCCAAGAAGCTTTGCTCCTTTTGTGAAGGTCTTGTGCATGATGAACATCTTCAGCATCAAGGCTGGGCTGCCATTATGGCCAACTTGGAAGATTGTACATACTCTTACCAAAAGCTGCTTTTCAAGTTTGAAAATGTGTATTCAAGCTATTTGCAGTCCATAGATGATATCAAGCTGAAACTTACACAGTAGGTTTACTGTTAAATTCAGCCTTAATCTCCATATTTATGCCATTTTAAACTCTATTTTATGCCTCGTGCTTATTCTGATTAATCAAGCATGTATTTGATTATGTATCATGGAGAACATTCGTTTTGTTCTATGCTAGTTGTTTTTTTTAACTGACACTTTTGCTTGTGTTCATCAGCATAAAGAAACCTGTATTGAATTATGTGGAATGAACAACTTATTAATGAACAGCTGCTTAAGAGCTGGAGTAATTCCAAATGTGCACTGGAAATAGCTAGATAATAAATTTAGACATTAACATCTTTTAAATACCTGTTTACACTTTTGAATTAATTGGTTTTTAATAACTTGAACAGATATTAAGAATTACAATCTGTGCTGGAAGTACGAAGTCATAACACAAACTTTAAGTGTATTTGTATGCCTTTGAATGGGTGAGGGGGCATGCATATATGTGTGTGTGTCTATACTTGTGTCCTGCAAACTCTGCATGTTTCTTCAAAGAGAATCTTTTATGTCTCTGTAGCCTTTATAGAATTATGGTATTTGTATGAGTGCATCACTTAATAGAATATGAATGGATGTTGGATACTTAAAACATATTTGAGGGGGTTTTTTTATCTTTAAGAAAAAGTTGAGCTTCATAGCTTTTACCAAATATAGAAACTATTCAAACTCTGCAAAAGCAGTCAGACAGGGGACACTCAAAACTTTGATAATAAGCATTGGTATACATGCAGATTGGAAATGTAAGTCCCAGTTGTGCATTTAAAAGAAAAAAGTAAAAAAGAGCGGTTCCAGAATAACTTTGAAATCTGCTTCATTTCTAAAATAGATAGTACTTTATATTGAAGGTGATTTTTATCTAAGATGTCATGTCACATAGGCTTCAAGATACTGACTTTTTTTTCTTTTGTCTTTTTGAAAAAAGCTTGGGTTCTGCTGTTTCTATCATGGCCAAGATACCACTGCTGGAGTGCCTAACAAGACATAGTTACAGAGAGTGTTTAGGAAGACTGGATTCTTCAGCTGAACATGGAGGTGCAGAAAGTGAAGAAACTGAGGATGGGAAGTCTGCTGAATTGGTGCTTTATCCTGATACATCTAAAGTGAACAGTAAATCAGTGTTAGCGTCATTTTGCAAGTCAGTTGAACATTCAGCTTTGGAAGGCACGGATCCTGAAAATGTAAAAGATGATAAGGAATCTGGTCAAAATGCTGCTGTCCAGGACAATGAAATATCAGTAGAACTGAAAGATGATGATCAACCTTCCTTCAATGTGTCTTTGTTAGACTGGATAAATGTTCAAGATAGACCTAATGATGTTGAATCCCTGGTCAGAAAATGTTTTGATTCTATGAGCAGGGTAAGTTACTGATTTTTCAAATTGCATTGCATTGAATGCTGCTGCTTATTTTCCAGATGCAGGTGCTTTTGAAGTGAGTCAACTCTGTAACTCCTTGTTTCTCAGATAACGTTCTGAATGAAGGCCAAAGCAGAGATTGGGAAGGGTTGAGGGTTGGGAAAGTGTTCTGTAAGTTCGAGTGTTAAGGAATTATCTTTAGGAAGATGTATAATTTTACGGTGAATGCTTGTTATCTTACTTATTTCTCAAATAGCCATTCCTTTTGGAAAGCCAATAGCTTGTTGTAGCATATAAGCAAAGTGACACTACTTCTTGCTTTGCCTTTTTCATAGAAACTACATTCATAATAAAAGTAAGGATTTTCATGGACAAAAGTTAATGTTTTTTGAGTTTAAAATACCGAAGCTTTTCTTAAAATATAGAACCAATTTATGTGGTTAATTGTGGTAAATTTATATACTATATCTCTGCATTCTTTATTAGCTGATACTGGTGTTCTCAGAAGGGCCCAGTCGGTCAGGGCAGTGTCAGTTTGTATTTCTGCGCCTAGAAGAATATAGGATTGCTCACTTTACTTTTCTAATTATTATTTTAATCAGTGAGCATTACAACCTTTTAAAATTCTTTTGCCTATAGCTTTCATTCTCTATTTACTTTCACTGTAGCTGATATTTCCTGTATTGTCTAGCCTTGTTTGCATATGTATCATTTCATACTGTTACAACACAACACACCTTGAACAAAGAAAACAATTTCTATTGCCTTTGACACTTTATTTCCTCTGTAAGGTAGGACTGGAAGACTGACTCAGTGATTTCTAAAACCCATCTGTTGTATGGAATAATATGATGTGGTCAGTTCTGTACATTGGTTTTTCAGTTCTGTTTTAAAAGCAATTGGAGAATTTGGTTTAATATTAAGGGCTGTACAGGATTTTGAGCTGTCTAAATTTTAGTAGTGCAGAAAAGGCTAAGAGAAAGATTGGGTATTACAAGTTGTTGTTTTCTTTAGCGAAAACAATAATTGATTTTTGTGTGTAAAGGACTTCCTATTTGCTGAAGTCCGAGACAATCCTCTGTCCTGTTTGTTCAGTAACACTACAAGGTACTGTCTGCTAATTTAAAACATCAGTAACAAAACTCACTAGTTCGACTGTGAGACAGTAAATTCAGTTTGTACATAATATTCGCAGAATACAAATGTAGTATCTTTTAAAAATCAGTATTTTAAGAGATGGACGTTAAACAATTGCTTCCAAATAAATCATGGTGATTCTAAAGATACAAAAATGCAAAAAGTACTTTGGTTACATGCATACTCTACCTTTTTTGATCAGCTCGTAGTCTTATCTGACATATATCACATATTTTAGAGACACAGTCTTTTCTGTCTTTGTCTTATCTAAGATTAGGCAGAAATCCTTTATTTCAACTCCTGTAATTGTTTTGTAACGTAAGCCAATTTTTTTAGGGAAAAAAATGTGATTGAACCTGCAAAAATGAAGTTTCTTTTTGTATTCTTGGCAAAAGCAGAATTAGCAGGTAGGGACAGTGCTTCAGTCACAGTATTCTGGCCAACATCAGCACAACTGTGATTGATCAATCCTGATCCATTTTGGTTCACCAAAAAACCCCAAAGCTTTGAAGTAGTGTATTCCTGGTTTTCCTTAGGAAAACATTCATTTACTCTGTTTTGATAGCAGCACAGACAAAGGATTGAATCTTTGTTACCATTGATTTAGAATTAGTTGAAAACAGAAGTGGCCTGTAGCTGAAAAGAAAATCCTACAACATAATTGTTCTTTTAATATTCATTTGAGATGATACTTGACATAGCAAGCTAGAATAAAGTGGCACAAACTTTTTAAAATTGTTTTGCTTGCATTCTCCCCATGCCCTTTCCTTCTTGGAAATATAAACCATACAAATGATTTGTGATTGCAATTCTTATTTGAAAACAGAATTCAAGTATGATTTTCCTGAAAGTGTAAAGCATCAGAGTAAGAGCTTTGTACCTTCGATGCTGGTATTCTTGACATAACTGGTGTGTTGCACAGAGTGCTGCTAAGTTTCTGATGATTCTAACCTCTAGGTGTTCCTACAAAATACACTTCTAATTGCAGGAACCTAGGGTGCAGTGAAAGCAGTGGGTATGTAGCAGCTAACCACATGTTTCTTTTAAGTGCTGTTGTAGCCACTTAAATAAGAGGCTAGAAAAAGAGGATGCTTTTAAAAGATAAGGAGAGCAATATTATCTACCAGTGAAAGTAGAGGTGAATGCTACAGATGCAGTTAGGTTGAAGATGGAATGAAGAGCATGAATGGAGGAAATAGGTTAGCACAGAATGAGAGGAATAGGAGTTCTTTGTAAACAGAGATAAAACACCTTTAAGAAGGTAAAAAGAAAAAAACCCCACCATATTATTCTTTAGTATTTTGTCTGTTATTAAACTCTGCTGGATGCTGCAGTGGACTAATTCAGGATGTCACAGGAGAGTAATGCTGAATAGGATGGCAGTGAAGAAGATCCTATAAAATCAGTCTGGTTAAATACCAGAGACTGCTTTTGTTGCTGGTTCTTGAAGACGGTCAAGTGACTTGAGAAAGACCAAGATTCATAAGACATCACATTGTAAAAATTAACCTTTTTTGTTTTCAGAGAATTTAGATAAATTTTGTGACATTAATACACAGCACTAATTATTTTTTCTGAGTAGTCCTGGGCTAATTACTAGTTTTTGATACCTTTCCATGAAGTCTTTGGTTTGTTGGGATTTTTTTTTGTTTGAAGTAAATGGAAGACCTTTTTAATTGCTCCTTAATTTGTAAATGCTTCTTCTCTCCAGATTCCTCTATCTATACCTCATAAGATTGTTTCCAGAATGAAGAAGTGCTGTATGTGAAAACTTAAATGCATTTAAATAGTAGATTGAGGGGAAAATAGTACTTTTACTTATGTTACTATTGAGTCATATAAATGCTTTCTTTTTTGAGGGTTAATTTGTGTGCTCTGTAAGTGGTATAAACCCTGCATGTTGATGAAAGAAGCCAGTGCTGTGACAGCTGCTGTGGCCTCACAAATAGCATCCTTTTCAGTAGATTCTCATATAAGAGATGGCATATCATAACCATTTTGGATAAATTTGAGTAAATTTGTTCATCCTTCTGCTAACATCTAATAATCTTTACTATGTTCCTAACTAATACATTCCAGGTTGAGACTAAACTCTGACCTTCATAAGATGTTGCAATTACCTATGTTATTTCTAGATCTCTTAATTTAATTCACTACTCTTATAGTGAAACTTGAAGTCACTCTTAATATTTGTGGACATTGGTAGTCTCCTAATGTTTCAAATAGTTCTTTTTACTGGATAATGGCCTGTGAAGGAATGTGATGGAATAATTTTTAAAATGCATTTCTATGATGAAAAAAACTAGCTAGAAGTATAACAAAGATAATATTTTTCCATGGCATCTTTTCCAGTTGCTTGGAAGTGATCTGCTTGTCTAAGTAGTCATGAAAACATTCATTTAGTGGGAAAAGATTGATGGTTCTTGCAGTTTTTCCCCACCACCCTCCCTTCAGCGCTTTCCATTGAGTCACATTCATGATTTGTTTTGATTGTAGCTGTATGGACTCTGTTCCAGGGCAGACTATCTATTAGTTAAACTGCCTCTTCCCCCAGCCCCTTACCTTGTCTCCTCAACCAATGTCCCTTCCCCTTATAAGGATCCTGATTTCCATGAGTGCCTGGTTGGAATGCTTCAGAGAAATTCATGTTGTGCTGTAGAATCCACACTTACTCAGATTTTGAAACAGATGACAGATTTAGTCACACATTAGACTACAAAAAAGAAAAACCAAAAATGTTGAGGTTAAAAACCTCTCATTTAGCTGGCTTAAATCATCTTTCAGTGTGACAACCACTAATAAACTTTTTTTTTTTAGCTTGATCCAAGGATCATCCAACCATTTCTGGCAGAATGTCGCCAAACTATCGCCAAACTAGATAATCAGAACATGAAGGCTATTAAAGGTCTTGAGGATAGACTCTATGCATTGGACCAGATGATAGCAAGCTGCAGCAGACTGGTGAATGAACAAAAAGAACTTGCTCAGGTAATACACAGTTGTGTGTGCAACATTGGAAGATGGTAGACTTTGATTTGTGTATGCTGTTAGGTAGAACTATTGCATGTCTTTATGCAAGATAGTTTTCAACATATCACACTGGAGTTGTTAAAAAATATGCTATTTCATCGTAATTTGACTTTTAAGTACTGGCACTTCTTGTGTCTTGTGGTCATGTTTTCACTTGGTTTACAACTGTAGAAAATCAGAACTTTAGTTGAAGATAGGGAATAAGAGTTAAGTAGATTAATTTTGAAGGGAAATACTGAGTTCTTGGTAATTTGTCACTCATTAATACAGGATAGGGGAAGAGGTAATGGGCTTAATGTTTGATCATCAGTCTTATAACGAGGAGAGAGAGTAGTGTGCCTTCACTGGACAGTGTCATTTTAAGTGATAAAAATTTGATTAAAAACAATTTGAAATGTATATACAGCTTCTATTTTTAAAAAAACACTCCAGTGATATATGAAAGTTACTTTATTAAATACAGTTTCTGTAAAGTGCTTCAGTTAACCTGATAATTTTGTCCTTTAATGCCTTTTTTGTAACTGAAAGTATATAAAAATCTATTTGACATTACTTGATGATGTTCAGATTTTCACCATGACCTCAGAGCTGGGTCTGTGAAGAAAGGCACGACTTTCTTCTTCCTGCTTGCACATTGATATAATATTAATAGGAATAAATGAACAATCTTGCTTCCCTCTCTTGGGGGGGGGCCCCTTTTGAGGAGGGAAGTGGTGAGCTGACAGTTGTGTGGGACCCAGGCTCCCTGTTTCCTCTTGGTCTGGTATGTAAAGGTGGCTACTACCAGTACTTCTGGCAGCATTGTTTAAAAGTGGAGCCTGTCTCAGATAAATTCAGTGAGTAAGTTTAGAAGTAAGTTTATGCTAAACTCAGTCTTGCGGTGGTAATATTGTAGGCCAGTGCTAAATCCAAGTGAATTCAGTATGATGACTAAGCTAGTCTTCCCATCTTTAGGCTTGGTTGCCCATGTTGTGGTGGTTTTAGCTATTTCTTCCCTCTTCACTTGGATGAAGAGCCTCCTTCAAGTTTACCATTCCTACTTTGGAGTGAGATGCCTAACGTTCAGTTGGAAAGATACTTCTTCACTTTGAATAAATGCTACTGTAAATTTAGAATTTGTACCATTTTAAGACTTGGCAGAGACTTCAGCTTGCAAATCTTCATCCTTGCCATTTCTTTTTATAAGTTGTCTGTTCCTTTTCTTATGATATAAGGTTGCATTCTACATGCAAGTCTGGCTGTGATCTTGGCTCTTGAGAAGAATTAGTTTCATGTGTGAATTTCTTTAGGCAAGAAATAAGTTCTTTAGCCCACAGTAGTATTGAACATGCTCTAAGCTGATCTTAAATCTTGCATATACCAGAAGTTAAAAAGATGCAGAAATGAGAATGATGGTTCATGCTAGTAGCTACTTTTCTGCTGTGTTAACTTTTGTATTCTTTTACTGATGTTGGTTAGTTATATAAAGTTCTATTAGGGTTATTAGTAACTGTTTGAGAATGAAATACAGATTAAGATTGATTTGGACTGGATTATAGAACGGAAAGAAAGCAGCTTTGGCACTTGATTTCTCCATGTATCATTCTGTTATACTTCTCAATGGTTACAGTAAGTTTGTTAAAATTCTTGCATTCTTAGAGAAGATGTATCACTTCCATGCTTTCTGAGTGTCACAAAGCTTGTATAACAAATGTCTTTCTTCCTCTAGGGATTTTTGGCTAATCAGAAGAGAGCGGAGAACTTGAAAGATCCTTCTGTGCTGCCTGATTTGTGTTTGAGTCATGCAAATCAGCTGATGATTATGTTAACTAATCACAGAAAACTGTTAGATATTAAACAGAAATGTACCACTGCCAAACAGGAGCTTGCAAATAATCTGCAAGTCAGACTGAAGTAAGTTAAAACTTTTCAACTTCACATTACTTCCACTGCAGCAAAGCTGTTTAAGGAATGCATGTCTTAAGGAAATCGTTACTGTGAGAAAGTCAAGAGTGCGTCTTGTAGTTTCTCTGTTAGTATATATTCCTCATTGTTTAATGTTGACTTGTTTGTATTTGTTGTTTCACTTTTACTTCACTTCTATCAATAAAAGCAATTTTATATCTTTTTGTTACTTGTGGGATATACCTCTGCCTTATGTCTTCTCTGGTGGCAAAGTTGCAGTAATGTTTTTCCTCAAGCACAGCAGTAAATAACCTTTTCAGTAGTTATCCTGTGGTTTAGTTATGTTGGTGACTGTGCTAGAATTTTATCTATTGATTGTATGATTAAGATAATTGCAGATGCAGTTACAAGATGTGAGATTTTGTATGTTACACGGTCTGTTACTTGCAGTGCATGAGTACATCGTGTGAACTTCCCAAACAGTGTTGTGTTCTTATTTCTTTGACAGCATTCCAACAATACATCTGTCAAACTCTTTTCAATAAGCATTTTTAAGATTTATAAACAAAAAGTAGTCATTTTTTTTCCTCAGCTTTTTAAAATTCTGCTGGAGGAAGTTGCATTATTATTACTCCTAACGTTATTTATGCGAAGAGCATTACTTGTCAAAAACAATTCCTTAAATGGTGGTAAATGTTAATTTTTTGAGCACTGATGCGGATATTTTACTCTGAGAAATTACTAGGAAACTGCAAGGTGACTACTGAATTCTGAGTAGTTTGGTACTTTCAGGTAGCCTCTTGTCCCGTATGAAATGGTGTCATTGTTCTTTCATTTGGATGTGTTCCTAATCTGATTTAAATGAAAAAAATTGCTAAGTTGTGATCTTCTAAAGTGTAACTTACTTTTGTAGGTGGTGTTGTTTTGTAATGCTTCATGCTGACCAAGATGGAGAGAAACTACAAGCCCTGCTTCGTCTTGTAACAGAGCTCCTGGAAAGGGTCAAAGTTGTAGAGGCTCTCAGCACTGTTCCTCAGATGTACTGTCTAGCTGTTGTGGAGGTTGTGAGGAGAAAAATGTTCATAAAACACTACAGGGAGGTAAGTAAGTAAAAGTTTGAGACCAAACATTTATGTCAGTGTATAAATTAACAACTAGCTATGTATTTTTCCCTTTCACAGTGGGCAGGTGCATTAATAAAAGATGGGAAACACCTATATGAAGCTGAAAAGGCAAAAAGGGAATCTTTCGGTAAACTGTTTAGTAAGTACTTTCTCTTCTGTCAAGTCAGAATTGTGTTGAAGTGTATCTCTTGTCTTTGTAGTTAAAATATTTTCATTATATTCTAACTTTAATACCTGAAACATCTTTTTTACTTAAATAAGTGCATGCTGGTCCTATTATGAACAAAATATTTTTTTAAGAATCAAATAAATTAACTACTTTATATAAATTATCCAAAACAATATGAAAGTTGTGATTAGTGTTTCTAAAATATAAGATTTCTAATTATCACGTTTTAATACTGTTTCTGTTTAAACATGCCTTGTGAGCTTTATTGTTCTTTTAAATAACATTTCTAAAACCATTACTGAATATTTGGGTATTGCTGTGACTTCTTCTGAACTACTTCAGAAAAACCCAAGAATTCAGACCTGCATCTAAAGACCTTGACCAGAAGTTAAAAAAAAAAAAAAAGTTAAAAACAAAGATTCTGGTAAAAGAATTCTGATTATTTCTTCTGCAAAGTCTACAATTTACATTCTGAATGGAGATAAAATAAGAAAATTGAGCAAAAGTTTATCAAAATTTTTAGAAAGGAGATGAGCAAGATTACAGTGAAAATGCAGAACAGATCGAGGCTTTTGCCTGAGTGAACATTAAGCAAAAAGAGGCTTCCATGAAGGGAGTTCCACTTGAATGGTGGTTTTTGGCTGATGTTCTGTGGCCTTTTGCAATTGTGTGTTGTCAACAAGGTAAGTAGTAACGCTTTCAAACGTAGTTCAGATGTTAAACTGCTGTAACTTTAATTGATTTGTCTTGAGACATTGTTGCATTTCTTCCTTTAAGTTGTTTCTTTGTCTTTTTTTTTTTCAGGGAAGTCTTTTCTAAGGAATCGTTTGTTTAGAGGACTTGACTCCTGGCCTCCATCCTTTTGTGTATGTATTCGTATTTTTGGGTTTATTTAATTTCTATGTAGTTTCATAAAAGAAAATCTCAGGCTTAATTCATTAAAGCTGTATGCCTTCTACATTGCTGTGACACAAATGAAAAACCTGGGAGCTAGTCTTCTTTGCCATTTCAAGTGACCTATATTAACACTGGTTTGAAACTTGCAGTGTAGTAGGAGAAGAAATGTCAACTCTCATTTTTATCCAGTCCTTTTTTAGTCTGTGGCATTGAAAAAAAATTTGCTCTTAATGGTCAGAAAAAAGAAGCCAGGAGGAATACTTGGATCATCTAATTGTCTTGTGAATAATAGAGCAATAAAGTTAATTGGATGGTAAAAGCAAGTAAAAGGTTTCCATGTTTTCTGATAATCTGAATGCGTGGAAAAGCTTTTTCGTCTCTTAATTGGGTGATAACATGAAGGGATGAAAAAGTATTGCTGTAATTAAGCATTGCCTGTTAGCTTTGACTTCATACACCTTGGTTAAATGAAGTAAGCTAACTCTCTGATTCTAATGTTGCCATCTCACTTTGCCTTTTTAACCTTTTCAGCTTCTCCTTTGCAGCTTTTTTTTTTAAAGGATATTTAGAGAATAAGAATGGTACTCACTTCAATGTTTCAAATACTGAACTGAATTAATATGTTTAGCAGCACAATAAATAATGCTTTAGTGCCATCTCTTATCCCTTAACTTTTAAACACATCCGTAATGTTTATGAAGCTTGGTAGTAGGGAGGAAGTTGAACTGGATGTTTATTGTAGGTTCCTTTCAACTGAAATACTCTTTTCTCCTGCTGCCCAAGGCACCAGGGATAGAGTGATTCCAAATGTAAAGGGATTTTTTTTAGAGGTATGGGACCAGATATGGCTTCTTTAAAATTAAAGAATCAGTTTACTGCCAATTTTCACATGTCATTTATTAAGCTCTTTTTAATCCTCCCTTACAAAAATGTGTAAATTGTTGTCTTCTATACAGACACGAAAACCTCGCAGATTTGACAGTGAGCTTCCAGATATCTCATTGAGTGACTTGCAATTTTTGCAGTCTTTCTGTCCTTCAGAAGTACAACCATTACTCAGGTAAAGCACCTTTTTAACCATTGTGAATTATGGAAATAGCTTCCCCTGGTGGTCCCACTCTCTTTGGTTTTCCACCCCCTTAATTCATTTTCCATAAAGAACAGACAAGGATATTTTCTGAACTGTTACCATTCTTAAACAATGGTCTTCACTCAATGTAGGTATGTATGTACTCAAGCTCTGATGATTTGAACACGTCTATTCTGTATGGAGATGTAAAAGATTTTGGGTGTTCATTTGAGCTACCTCGTAGCTAAAAAGCGAAAAAAATTGTTGTCAGTTTTAAACTGAGATAAACTCATAACTTTGTTTTGTCACATCAGAATGAGATTTGATTTTTTTTCTTTTGTTCTTTGTTGTGTGGTATTCTGGAGGAAATAAAATAAATGTCTTTAGCTCAGCATGAGATCATAGAGATCTCCTATATTCAATTACTGCTTTTTCTCTGACTGATTTTATTACATTGATTTTACTAAAAGGTGTATTCTCTAAGTGCCTCTGCTGTCTATGGAAATCCATCATTTTGAGTAGAAGCTCTATTTCTATGTTTCTTATTTCCCAACAAGAAGCAGACATGCATATGTAGACAGGAAAGCTACTGGTTTGTCTCACAAGCAATTTGACAGCATTAGTTCCTTATCTAGGACTCGGAGATGTCTTTCTGAAAAAGATGACTGTTAGGGTGAGCTTTCAAACTCCTACGTCTTAAGCCTAGAGCAATCAAGGTGGAGAAATGCCAATCAAGACAATGGAGAGTAGCAAGTTCTGTGTAAGGTTCTGTCTAGGAGGAGATGGAGATCTATCAGTATGACCACATTCAGATGCTGCTTGTATCATCATCCTTCTCCTTGAAGAGATCTGCAGTTAGAGATTGGCTGAGATTCCTCTTCTTAATTTTTTTTTTAGCCTCGGGACTACAGTCCCACAAAGGTGTTACTGCATTTACAAAGGTAAATGCGCGAGAAGGATGCTTCACTGCCATCTGTCAGTCTCAGCGGCAGTGTCAGCCTGATACTTGTTATTGTGGTTTAGGCAGGAGCTGAATTCACTGCTTTTTTCACCTCTGTATTTTACTGGCATTCTTTTTGGTTCAGAGTGCCTGACTATATGGTATTGTTGGTGTTCACAATAAGTGTAGTGAGCTTAGTCAGTATGAGAATGGATTTGCCCTAGGTCATGTTGTAGCTGATGTACCCTTTTAATTTCTCTTCTGCTCTTAGGCTTACTCCTAATCGATTCTGCAGGGGAAAAAAAAAAAAAGCAAGCTATCAGATCTTGTTGCTAATGTTTACCTGATTTTTTTGAATTGTGAGAATTTTGCAGCCTTCCAGGGAAGTTTATCCTGAGTTCAGGAAGAATTTTGCCTTGCTGTTGTGAGAAAACGAAGCTAACTAGGATGTTCTAGTTGAGCTAAATTGTAGTGACATAGCTTTCCACTTGATGGCAATAGAGGTGGGATTATGTCACGTTCCTCATGGTTTCTGGGCTGCGGGTTGCATTTGGTGGAAATAAAGATGATTGTGGTGAACTTGCAACTTGAGTGGGCAAAGCTGTCACACACCTTGGGTAGACTCTGAGCTTCAGAAGAAACTCCAGAGCGCTGCTTTCTTTGGTATTTTCATTTAACATATAAAGAGCAAGCAGTAAGCAAAACTGAGACCCAGCAAAAAGTCCTTTTCTATCAGCACTGAACCCCTGAGCTATATAATTAAAATGATGTTTCAATTTACTTGCAGTGCTTCAGTCTTCTGAAATTATATGTGTGAGCAATTATTGAAATCTTAGTTCTGCAAAAATAGACTAGATGCCACTTGCCCTATATATTGATTAGGGAATGCAGAATACATTGAGATGCAATCTGCTTTTACTGTATTGTCAGTCTAAATGAACTCTTGCTTCATATTTTCAACTTATCTTGCACCACTTGCAATGTGATCCCAACACATTAATCAGTCGTTTAATTTAGGTTACCTGTCATGAAAGTAAGATAGTAGAGAATAATTGCTCCTTCAAAGGAAGAGCTGGATTGGAGAGAATCCAACTGGAGAGAAAAATAGAGTCATTTGCAAACATAAGTGCTTCAGTTCGAGATCTAATCATACCAATTCTGTTACTGTTACTGGAACTCCAGGTACTACTGGCAAGTGTTTTCCTTGGAAGGGAAGACTGACATACTACTTGGCCATCATTGTGTTTATTGTTATCTACTCCTTAAAAGTTCTCAAGGTTTTAATTTTAAACACAAATACCAGGTGGTCTTAGTAGAATTTTTTCCATAGAAAATAGATGAAATGAAGAAAGTACAAACTTTATACACAGGGAAGCTTAGTGTTGTTGAGATATACACATAAGAATTTAATATATTGGAATATTAAACTAACAGTGTGTTTAAAAAAAACCCCTAATCCTGTACTCTTTTTAAGGGTTCCCATACTTTGTGACTTTGAACCTCTTCACCAGCATGTACGTGCTCTACATAACCTGGTCAAGGCAGCACAGAGTTTGGATGAAATGTCACAAACCATTACAGACCTGCTGAATGAACAAAAGGTAATTTTGCTTTTCTTTATCAATAAAAAAGAGAATATTGTATTTAAAAAAGTAGAATATTTTCATAATATTGTTTTATCAAACACTTCAGAATGCATCTTTGCTTTTCCTGATGTAAAGATTAATTGCATAAGTTTCCTTTCTAATCATGAACCAGTAAATATTCTGAGAATATTTAACAGATGTTTGTATTCCACAGAAGTTGTAGATTTGCACTGTTAATATTTTTTTCTGCCATTTTCAAATCTTCTATCTGCAGATTGTGTGCATTTTGCCTTCATTGTTTTAGTTTGTATTCAGTGAAGTTGTTTTGTCTCTAAATTTCTACACTACTTCTTAGGTCCTTCTGGCACAAGCATTTAAGGAGATTTTAGGGTTTTGGTTGGCTGTTGTGCAGTCTTGGACTGTAGAAGGAACAGACGGTAAAAAGATCTCTTCCGAGTTTCACTCTACCTGTCAAGCACATTCCTTCCCCTAGAAATTGTGTTTCTGCCATTCACTTTTGCTTCCATTCATTCAACCTCTAACTTCCATAATATACCAAATAGGTTCCTGTAAGCTTCTGGCTGCAGCCTGTCTCAGGGAAGCTCTGGGTGAATTTAGCCATGCTTAAGATTTTTTGTGAAGTTGACTGCTTCAAATTCGGTTTCTTTTGCTGTAGAAAATCAGTGTTGCTTTTGGGGGAGCTGTGCTGTTGTCTGTGATGTAAATATTTGTATGTACTTGGCTGACTAGAAGCGTCTTGTCTAACAGCTAAGGTTATGGGCATGTTTAATTTTGAACAGCAATTTCCTGCTTAAACCTGGTGACATGAAGTTCTCTATCTTTTTATTTCTGTGGGCCTTGAACAGGAGATTTATTGGAAATCTTTTATTTATGTAAAATATCTGAGCAGCTTTTCGTTCTGTAATAGAGAAAAGGTGTGTCATGTAAGCAATCTCCTAGCTGTTTTCTCTATGAAAATTTTTTTTCAATTTAAGAATAAAAATACTAGAGCCTGAACACTGTATTAGCCATTGAAATGGCTGGAAGTGAAATTCTGTGAAATCTTGAATTTTTCTGAACATGCCCTACCAACAGACCTTGCTCTGAAATAGAGAGGTTCACCCCCAATATGGAGCATCCTGAAATTTATCTTATAAGAAACCAGTGACAGGATAGTGACAGATGTTCTGATGAATTAATTTTTCACTAATGTTTGCAATGTCAGAAGAACATGAAATTTAAATTTTAATTCAAAATATACATAATAACAGTAGAAAAATAAACAGGAAATATGCCTGACTTTCTGAAGTCTTTGTGGTTTGCCCTTCTTTGTTCGGACTTGCTTATCTGAGAAATTTTTATCAGTATCTGGCTGTACAGAAAAAGATGTTTGCCAAATCAGGAGAATATTCTTCCCACTCTTTTCTTTTGCTGTATTTTGACCAGCTTGGATTCTCTGCTCACACAGAAATGTCAGGTGCTTAGACAGATTTGGATAATTGTCTCCTTCCTTAGAGTAAATTGCATTGCACAGTCAGAGCTGTGCCATTCATGATGTCATCTTGAAAATGCCCATCTCTCTGTAATTTCAGTGATTCATTTGAACTCTTTTTTGGAATTGAAGCAAATAGATTTGTCAGAGATTTTTTTTTTTTTTTTTTTTTTCTCAAAGACAGATTTATTTTTTTCCTTCCCTTGTTAGTACTGAATGCAAGACATTAGGTCTTTCTCTGTGTTGCTTTGTTCCACAGATAACATAGAATTATTTTTTTAAATTATGCTGCTTTTGCCTGTATTCTTTTTTTGTGTAGAATTGCTGAAATAATTTTTAAAATATTCCTTTTGTTATCCTTAGTATTGCTGGGAATTCACAGTAAATGATTAGAAGGATGAACAAACATTTAATAATTGTTCCAAAAATGCCTACAGCTCTCTTCAGCCACATGTTCTCTTGGTGAACTGAGATACCGTCCCAGTTTGGTGCATAGTTGGCAATAAATGTACGGATAATTGCTCTTGTACTCTGCCAAGGAGACACATTCAACCCCAGCCTCCCTTTCCATACTAGAGGCAGCAGAAGCCACTAGAACTTGGATAGTTTCCCTAGATTGTTGGTAGTGCAGCAGTGGAATTCTGTCTTGGTCAAGTGGGAGTTCATCCTACTGGTCTCTTAATAGTTTATTTTGGCAGGAGAGAAAAGTTGTGACTGCAGACAAGTGAGCAAAGAGCAAGTCAGAGGAGATCAAATGCCTTACTTGAGGGTGTTAGGAGCATTTCTTTTTAAGTGTCCCCATACCTCTTAACTATTTCAGCTTTCAGGTTCATAGAACATTGACGATAATTTCTTATTTTAGTATTATATCAGAGTGGTTAAAGAGTGTTGTGGATATTTGTTTTAATTTATTACTACTTTGAAATCTGTTCTAATTTTTTAAAACTTTCTGCTTATTCTGTGTAATTTAATAGCTTCACATCAAAGATGATGTTGTGCCATCTTATTTCCATAATACGAAGTTTAGGCAGATCAGTGATTGGGTTAAAGATGTCCAGGAGAAAGTTAAGGTGCTTGTAGAAGTTGGATAATATGATTAAGGTGTGTTCTCGGTGCTTAGTAGGTGATCAACATATGCAATCCTTTGGTATTAAAAGTTTGTTTTGTAAGAGAAGCTGTCTTTTCAAATCAGGTTATGAATCTACCATTTGTTCTAGTTGAGTTGGAAATTCAAACGCTGTTTGTAATCTTTCTAAGCATTGCCCCATTCCCTGACTATGTTTATTGTAGTAACATACCTAGAATAAGGCATGTAATCCTGCTGTACCTGAGAACTTGGAAATTAATTCTGCTTTTCTGTCTCTATTTTTTCTTGTTTACTCTTGCATCTTCTTCCTTAATCATCACAGAAGTCAGTGTATGACACATGCACACATTGCTGCCTGTAGATTGTAAACAGATTAGATGGCAGTCACAGGCTTCTCAGGGAAACAGCAACAGTAAACAAAGTCTTCAGATAGTTTCAGCTACTCAAAATGTGAGGTTTAACTCTTCAGTAGGCAATAATGTGGTACTCTCACTAGACACCCAGCTCACAGCAGCCACTGCTGAGGCATGTAGTATGTTACAGCCCCAGGTCATGAGGAAACCAAGTTCTTTAGAGTACTGTTACCCAGAGCAACAATTTTTTTTTTCTTCATGCTATATCCTTACTCTTTACCTTCTGGGATGATTCTGTAGGGTTGCCAAAAGTAAATACCTTCTTTCTTTTGCGTGTGGATTTCTGTAGGACCTTCCCATTTTCAAAGTCTTTGAAGTGCTTTTTTTTGGTATGTGCTTACTGACATCTGTGGTGCTAGTCTTTGTTACTGTTAAAGCTCTGGTTCATTAATGGTACAAGTGTGTCACTTAAAGCGTGCTTTGAATCCAGGCATGTGTCAGCATACACAGTATCCTTCAACATTTGTTTTTCTGAGTTTTCTTAGATAAGCAACAAGCTGAAGTATAAACCCAAGAGAAATGCTTAAACCTGTGCTAATAGAATTTTTTAAAAAAGGAACATTTCTTCTTAATTTTTTTTTCATGTCCTGTTCATTTTTGATAAATACAGTATTTTGTATGTAATGATCATAAGGTTTTTTTACCATGGATTTCAAAATCATTGTGTGATTTACATTCATAAAGACGCAAAGGCTAATGGAGCTGAGGTGTAAATGCAACTTTGCTAAATAGATGAGTGTTTGGGCTGGAAATGGATTCTTCTTAAATCACAGCTGAGAATTGTTAATCACACTACATCTCCATTAAGAGAACATTTGCACGGCATAGAGGAGGCTAGGATCTCTTTTTGGGGTAAGAACCATTTGTAAAAGATTGAGAAAACAAAAAATGGCTATTTATACAGCAGCAGATCAATGTCTGTCTCTTCTGGGTTTTTTGGAGTTCTGTCGCTGACCATTGATTGCCAAGCTCCACTAAACTGTTGCCAGTCAAGTAGCTGAATTCAATGGATGGCAGAAGTTTCTTCTGCAAAAACTAACATACTAAATAAAGAACACCAAACACAATTTTAAATGCAGGGAGGCAGTGCCGATGGTTTGGGAAAGAGGCACAAGCAGGATCATCAGCATTATCAGCTGGAGGCGGTGTTAGCTTAGATGAATAAAATCAAACAAGTTCTTAATGATGAAGGATGGAAGAGCTGGGTAGTGGTTGGGCTATGGTGTTACAGCCAGTGTGTCTGAGATCTTTCGGAACACTGATCCATTCAGAAAACCTCCAGTTTGTGATCCTGATGATGCTGTGCATACCCCTTAGTTGTGTGTCACAGATACTTGCCTTGTGTATTTTAACTGTGTGTGTTTCACTGTAATTTTCTTACGAAAAATTGCTTCACTATCCATTCTATTACAAACCTTTTCCGGAATGCATCCTTGGTGGATACTGAGGCTGTATGCTGCTTGTACCCTAACACACAACCCCACTGGGATATGCTCTGTACTTTCTGAAGCTTAGGGTTTATAATTTTGTCTAAAGAATCTACAGATGTATTACTGGCACTAGGGCTTCTTATATTCCCTGTTGTATTTGATAGTTAATAGCATAAGATACTACAGGACAACAGGCTGATCATTTCTGTGTTCTAATTCTGGTAGATGTAAAGATGGTAGAGGAAGAAGACTTTAATACTCACTTCATTTACTCTGTCAAAAAAAAGCTTGCAAGCACTAAATTTATTATGTTTAATCTATTAAATTGTGAAGTTAAGAAAATCTGTAACCGTAGTATAATCTTTTAGATATATTGTCCTGTAAGATAAATGGAGTTTTGTCACATAATAAAAAACTTGAAAATCACAGAACACAGGCTGTGTGCACAGTCTCTAAGGTCCTGCTGATGTTGATTTTTTTTTTTTTTTAAAAGCATTTCGGAATGGTGTTTTACTGAATTGCAGGTGCACCGAAGTCCATGTAACTTGGCCTGAGTTACAACTATTATTGCTGTGATAAGTCAAACTTTAGCTGAATTCACTTAAAAGATATATTCTGTGGCAAAACAGAAATATATAGAAATGTATGATGTCTTTGACATAGCAAAGATTGATCTTTAAACATGCATTTTAGAGCAGCATATACACTGGAACTTGAGAACTTGGTTTATAATTGGTAGTATTGAACAAAAACTGATGATAATGAGATACAAAATGTTATCTAATTACAACTGGAAAATTAGTTTGAAGGAAAGTTTTTAGCCTTTTAAGAATCAGAAGAACTAGAATTGATCAGAATTACTCGGGGACAATTCCATGAAGGTGGAGAAGTTTTAACTGATCTTTTTACTGTTTTGCAAGCTGCTGTTACTCTTGGATTATTATGAGTGGTTCTTCTAACCATTAACTTTTCAGCTGAATACTGAAGGATCTGGTGCTACAAAATCAGTTTCGTTGGTATCCAGGGTCTAGAGGCAAAGTGACAAAAATTGGGAGTGCATGAAGGGGGGAAAAAATCCACTCTGGCTGTGATGTCTTGTATTCTGAAAAGGCAGAATGTTGCTTTTAATTAGAATTAGAATGCTCTTCATTATACTGGATTAGTTCTACATTCACATGTACAACAATTCATACATGTTCTTGATATGTTAGTAGACAACAGTTTTGTTATAGTAAAGCTTTTTGTAGACTTTAGTTGGGTGTTCTAAAAATGACTTGTTTAGAATGCTCTTTTAATAACAATACTGGCAATAGTAGAATAAAAATATTTTAGTAATAAAATTACTAGGGAAACTGAAACAAGTAGGTTGATAGAAAGCAAAGCCTCTGTCTGACTGGTAAGATACAGTTGGGTATGATGTATGTAGAACTTTTGGCTAGATGAAGGTTTAGTACCTATGTGTTTACAAATGATGCTTTTCTGAAACTTAATGGAAAATCTCCCTGAATTTCTGCAATTTTTTCTTAAGTTTTAGTAGTATATTTTGGACTGTTACGAAAAATGAAGGCAATTTTTAAGTTCTTGTTTTGCCTGGTAATTTTTAATTGATTTTTAATATTAACAGTTTTGCTTATCACTTTAAGTGTTTATTTTTTATTTTGTAACTTGCAGGCCTCCAATAGTCAAGCATCGCCACAATCTGCTACCACACCAAGGATGGAAAGTGCTACAGGAACCACAATTTCTACCTCTTCAAGAACTCCTCCATCACTCAGTCTTCAGGGTCCCCTGTGTCCTCCTGTGTGTCCCCCAGCTCCATTAGAAGAATTGTCTCCAGACAGCATTGATGCTCATACATTTGATTTTGAAACTATTGCCCATCCGAACTTGGAGCAAGCTCTTAAGCAAGGATCATTAGACTTGGATTCATTAGCAGAAAGTCCAGAATCTGACTTTATGTCAGCAGTAAATGAATTTGTAATAGAAGAAAATCCAGTGTCTCCTAATGTAATAAGTGACCCGCAAAGCCCAGAAATGATGGTGGAGTCTCTTTATTCTTCAGTTATCAATGCAATAGACAGTAGACGTATGCAGGATACAAGTTCTTGTGCAAAGGATGTTTCAGTAGAAAATGCTTCTCTCAATGTTTGTGTGGAGAAGTGTAGGGTTATTGCTCAAGACTCAAAGGTACATTTAAGAGGTATAAAAGAAGATCTTTGCCATTTTAGAACACTTGTACAAAGAGAACAGTGTGACTTTTCTAATTCTTTAAAATGTACTTCCTTAGAAATAGTAAATACAATTGAGAAGGTAAAATTTTCACTTGAAAAAACACTAAATGATAAACATCAAAATGAATTACAGTCTTTGAAAAGTGAATATGAAACTAAAATTAGTAAGTTATTGGAGGATGGTGAAGAAAATAAAAAGAAGATTAAAAAGTTAAAAGGTGACTTACTAGGCCTTGAGGAAGTTCTTCAGAATAAGAATGATGAATTCGCAATTGTAAAAAATGAGAAAGAAGCTGTAGTTTGCCTTCAGAATGAAAAAGACCAGAAATTACTTGAATTAGAATGCCAAATGGAGACACAAAGTTCTGAAATTAAAGAACTGAGGCAGTCACGTGAAATAGTACTCGAAGATTTGAAAAAACTTCATGTTGAAAACAACGAAAAACTACAACTCCTGAGGGCAGAACTTGAGAGTTTAGAGCAAAGCCATTTGAAAGAACTGGAAAGCAACCTACAGGCCAGGCATTTACAGGAATTTGAGAAGGTCCTAGCTGAGCACAAGGACTGTTTGGATAAATTAAAAAAAGACAACCAGCATAGACTTGAACAAATGCAGGAATCTCATGAGGTAGTTATGCAAGAGAAACAACAACAAGTAGAAGAGTTACAACTCAAGGTTTCAGATCTGTCTGATTTGAGGTGCAAATTAGAAGTTGAACTTGCCCTGAAAGAGGCAGAAACTGATGAAATGAAGCTTCTTTTGGAAGAAAGCAGAAACCAGCAACAAGAGACTTTAAGATCTCAGATTGATAAGGAAACTGAAAGCTTAAAAAAGGAGATAGATAAATTAAACAATAAAATCCAAATTAGCAGTGATGAATACCAAGTGGGCTTATCAGAACTAAGGACTCTGATGACAATTGAAAAAGATCAGTGTATTTCTGAGCTAGTAGATAGATATGAAGAAGAATCAAATTTGCTTAGAACTGAATTAAACAAAGTAACTCTTCTTCATCAAAAAACTGTTGAGGCAGAAAAAAGACTTTCAGAGCAAATAACAGAACTACAAAGTAAGTTAGAGTTGGAAGCAAGTGCCCTAGAAAAGGAAAAAACAGAAAAATTGTCTCTCTGTGAGCAGCAGGAAAAATATGAAGCTATTATCCATAAGCTAAAGGAAGAGAAAGAACTGTTAGTATCTAACCAAGAACAAGACAGGCAGTTGCTCATTCAGAAGCTCAATTGTGAAAAAGAGGATGCAGTACAAACTGCTTGTAAAGAGTTTGAATTGCAGAGGGAAGCTGCTGAAAAAGGGCTTTTGGAAAAAATACAGCAACTTGAGATGCAAGTCAATCGGAGGTACTGTAAGAACTAAGTTACTGTGTTTTCCTAGTATTTTAAAGTAATCAATATGGTACATTCATGACACACTATACAATAAGTAAAATTTCTCTGTATTTTGTGATAGCATTTATCTGTATTGGTTTCCATATTCATGTTTCAAGTTACTTCCATTTTATAGGTGGTGATGTTATAGTGTCTGTAGTTAATCTCAAAGATTGTAAAACATCTTATATAATACTATTTCCAGACAGCAATGAAGGTTTTATATTTCAGTCTTTTAATGTTAGGTTGAAGGAGTGTTTCCACAATAGCAAGTTACTTGAAATTCCGATTTTGATGGTCTCAGCCTCTGTCTCCTTTCCCATCCTTGCTCTGTTGTTAGCACTGTGAGGGCATGCAGTGCTTAGCTTTTAGGTTAAGCTGGTAACTTTCTTTATTGGCTAACTGTACACCAGGTTGGTGATAATGGTGGCATGAAAAAAATTGTGTGGGAATTTATATAGGATTGACTGAGAACTATGCCGTGGCCATATGGACTTCCATTGACTTTTGCAATATAATCTCAAGGAACATCCTAGTGTCATTGGTTTTTCTTTGTTAATTTCTACAGAGATTTTTCATTTAAAAAGAAAGATATATTTTTCCCTTGCCAAGAATGCATAGAGTTACTTTTTTGTGACTTCTCATATCTTATCTACTTATTAGTTTATAATGTCTGCCAGCAGCCTAGATTATTGTTACAGAATGGAAATAGTAGAATTTTTCAATATGACTAATGCTTAGGAACAATTTTATTTTTTTTTAATGCTAGAATTTGGCATTTAGGTTCTTCTAGGGTGAATCAAAGCAGCAGATAGATTGTGTTTGTAAAATACCTTAATTGAGCATTTTTTTCCTAAGTATTAGGATATATCAAGTATGTGAAGTGGGAAAAGATCAATAAAATGGACAGAGTGGGCAAAAAAGCCAGAAAAATACTGCAAAACATGAGTACAGACTTAGCTTTTAACTTTTGAATATCAAAGTGATGTTAAAAAAAAAAGGTAGGAGAGAGGAGGTCATACCAAGTCCAACAGCACAGTGCAAGGCAAAGGGGAATGTCTGCTTCACTTGAAATGTCTGCTACCTTAGGCTTTTCACATGCAAACAAATCCATCAGTAAATGATTTTGTGTTAGTGTCTTTGTTTGCATGTCAGTGTATTAAAAAATGTATCAGGATAATACTGCCTTCTTTGAATTAAGATTGGGATATAATGACTCTTAAGAACAGCCCTTCTTAAATGTTGAAAATACTCTCTTAATGAAACATGGTGAAATGCGAAGAAAAGTGATGATAACTTCTGTGTTCTTTCCCTTTGCTGTGTATTAATGCACTGTAGAAATTTGAAGAACTTGACTCAACAGGAAAAAGATGTAGCTGTGTCATCAGACTTTTTAAAAATCCACCTACACTTAAATTTGAACTTCTGAGCACAGCTGTGTGTATTCTTATCCAAGCTGGATAAAACAGATAATAATGTATTTCAAAGAAATATTATCTGCTTCAATCTAAAGAAGTGCAGTTAGTTTGTTACAAGTTCTGTCAAGTAATTTAATTCTTAGTGTGACATTGAAATATGTGTTACCTCCTAAGGTTCGTTTTATGCTTTTATTCTGCTGTTAGTTTTTTTCTCTAGGAATCAAGATTTTATCTCCAGAGGGCATATATGTTAAGTAAATCTGTCCTAACATTTCAAAGTCACTGTTGAGTTTGATTTTTGAGTTCCTAAAACCCAAGCTATGTCAGTAACTCGAGCCGAGTTGTTACCATTACTCATTGTTTAGCAGTTAACTTGTAATGGTTGAAACCATTTTTGAACTTCCATGAAAATTAACAAAAATTTCAGGAGGTGACAATTGTGACCCATGCATTACCATGGTATAGAAATTAATATGGTTTGGTGTGTCTGAAAATCAAGTCTTTTTGATTAGGAAAGATAGTAAAACTGCAAGGCATTTGTAACTCCTATTTAGTCTTTCTACAGTATGCCTACTAGCCAACTGAAAACAACAATTTCTTTAATGACTTTTGCTGTTAAGCAGTTTGCTGGTTAGTTAAAGATTTAAAATATTGTGAAGAATGTTAAAAGTAGAATAAGAATCCTGACCACTTTGAAAACAGAATTACTATCTTATCTTCTGGTCATGGTATTGTCCAGCCACTTCTGTCAGGCCACCATCAGTAGTCAAGCTTCTCCATAGAGCATGTGCTCTGTCTCTCTTAGCTAGGCTTCATTAAGAAATAAATTGAAATTGCATCAAGCACAAAAATGTTTTCTCCGTGGCACAAAAAAAGATTTGCCTGAGTATGTCATGACTTTGTCTTTTTTCTCTGTTTGTTTTACTTCTGACTTCTGGAATGTCAAAGGTTATTTAGCCACTCTGAGAACTTCAGTTGGCTTTCAGAGCTCTTTTATTTAAAGCTTCTTACGGGTTTTATGAGTGCTTAGCTACTGCATAATAGTGTATTCAGTATATGCCCATGTGGTAGAACAGTAGCAGTATTGTTAAGAACATCCTTTGTCATTTTAGAGTAGTGCAGTGTTCACTTGCAAAGAAACCTCAATCTGAAGATATGTGCTTTTGGTATCTTGAAAACAACTAAAAAGTTCATCATTGTCACTATTTCTGTAGTTGTCAAGACCTTTGCAGATTAAATGTGTGAACCTAGTGCCTGATACAGTGACGAGGTATAAAAACTGGTAATGTGCTACCTTTGCAGAATAACAATACCCTTTACTTGACTGTCATTTGCAAACAGTCAGTAGTCCAGACAGCCCATCTGAGAGGCAGATGGCTCCTGCTTTGGTTTAGTGCAGCTAAAGGCTTTGGGTTTAAACATGATTAATTTTAATATTAACATGATTTAAATATGATTCTGGTGCAGAAGAATAATAGAAATTTAAAGTAATACAAGTTTTCACAAATGTTGCCCAACAAAGGGATTTCTCTCTTCTAAAGTCCTTCAGTGGTGGTTCTTGATAACTCAAACAAAAACACAAAAGAGTAGTTAGTGTTTTTGCCTCAATTATGTAAAATACTTGACCTTTGAGGTCATTATTCTTCCCGCTCCATGACTCCTGATGTTTTCCTTCCTTTATGATCATTACTGCTGTTTTCCAGATTCTGCAGTCCAGAGTTTTGAATTTCACATCTGGATTCCTTAGCATCAGATTTACTGCTGAATTATTTTAATTACGTGATAGTTTTTTGAAGGCTTTGCATTTGGCATACTAAGGATCTTCATAAAGTTGTTTTTTGTTCTTTCCACACCTTCTGTTAGGTTAGAATAAGTATAAACAAAAGCCTCCCCCCTCAACAAAGCTTCAAAGTTAAAGCCAGCATACTACACTAGAAGAATAGAATGCCCAAGAGTAAGAATTGGTGAGATTCTCATGATTAAAAAGTAGAATTGAAGATTAGTAATGGTTTAATTGTAATACAATATTTATTAAATATTTCAGAAATAATGTTTCAAAATGAACTTCTGACTTTCTTGCATGTTTGCTTATTTAATGTATTGTGGGACTTGGTATATGCTGCAAATTTAAAGCCTAAACATTTTCTTTTAAGTCCTCCTGCTGAATCATCTGCTGAATCAACCTTAGTTGCTGAACTTCAGGAGAAGCTTCAGGAAGAAAAAATGAAGTTCTTGGAGCAACTTGAAGAACAAGAGAAAAGAAAGAATGAAGAAATGCAGAACATCAGAACATCACTCACTGCAGAACAGCAGGTAAAACTGTTTTGTTTTTTTTTTTACTGCTTTTGCTCCTATAACAATTGTCTTCTTTTGCTGTTTTGGAGTTAGAGTAGGGTTTTCTCTTCTGCTCTGTAACACTTCCATTTTCTAAATTTGCATGATTATTTGAAGCCAGGATATGATGGGTTAATGGAATCCAACATTTAAGCATTAAAAACAAGCAAATAAAGCAAACAAAGAAAACAAAAAACAAGCACCCCCCCAAAAACAAAAGGTCAAACCAGTAACAAGAGAACTGGACAATCCGGATTCAGTTTTTGTGACTTCTTTTGCTTGGAATTTTTATTCGTTCTTCTCTTTAACTGCAGAACGATAGCAGTTATTTCAAAATTTGTGGACAACTCTAATTATTTAAAATTCTAATTGATTTGGATGTTTACTGGATTTTAAATTTTATTAGCCTGGACAGGTGGTGTTTGAGGTTCAAAGCCAAAATATGTTGCTTTTTGAGATTCAAACAAAATATGTATGTTGCATTTTACGTAGTAAACTTAACAACACTATGTACTTCACATCTTGATTTGAAATTGTATTGTACTGGATTAATAATATATATGTGTATCCACACATTTTTTTCCTTGCAAAACATCTTGAGTCTCTCAGTTTCTGTAGATGAGTCTTAAATTCTTAAATTAAATCTGTTAGTAACAGCTATTATCTACAGCTTTGTTGCATTTAAACAGTGAGAAAGGATGTTCTTTTTAAGCACTTCTCCTTGCTGTAGATATGGTAGGATCAAATAAGGACAAAGAGTCGGGGTAGTGATCAGCCAGCTTGATGAATGAATGCTATGAATCACTTGGTGCAGAGAACACAAAATTGCAGATGGCTATAAAGAAAGGAGTATTATTGAAATTACTGGACTGCAAGCATTAATATTGAAGTGAGCCTTACATAGTAAGTCTAATAGGTATTTTTTCCTACGCTGGTAATCATTAGATTTATTTTTTTCATCACAGTATTCCTTAGTAATCCATTTTCCTCATTATCTAATAGTATTCTTCATTTTTGCAGCAAAGCATGGAAGGGAAGGTTCTGAGGCATTGACAGCAAATTCCAGGGAAAGCTGGAACTTTTTATTAAAACAACAAACAAGCAAACAAAATCCCCTCAAAAAAACTGCAACCAAAACAAACAAATACCCCAAACTCAGAAAAGCAGTGTATGACTCAGTGCTGAGATTTTACTACACTGGCTCTGCTGATTGCTGAATATTCTGGGTATTTAACCCTGCCTTTGTCTTTTGTTGTTTATTTTCTTTCCTCTGTGAAGTTTTCTTAGAGCTGTTGCTTATACTTGTCGTGTGATAGTTTTGTTATGCAGACATACACCAAAGGCAGCTGTGCCCTGTGTAAGGTGTGTAGTCTGCCAAACAGTTCGCATTTTAAGACTGAGAGTTGACAGACATAGATCAAGAGAGTCTTAGAATTCACAGAAAAAGCGAAATTAATTTAAAATATCCTTTTAATAGGTGGTTGTTGGTAGGTTTTATCTGTCTCTTCAGCAGTACCCTAAGGGTAAAAGGGTTGGGGTCATAATGGTCAGTAGAAGGATTGAAAAAGCAGAAAGATGTCAGACTGGTTCTGAAGGTTATGCTGGCTCTTTTTTTATGTTCAGTTATTCAAACTGTTAACCAGGATTCCTGTGGATCTTTTGCATTAATTATTGTTCACTGAGGAATTAATGCATAAACTTGAAATGTATTTTTAATTCAGTTTATAGTATATTGATAATGATATTTTTCTTTTTTATAGTAACATATCTTGATGCAGTTCAGCTTTGTCTTACTAATTTTAATCCTTAAAGTAATCGTTTTAAATATAAAATGCTCAACCACTATATATTAACTGGAACATTAAGTATTATATTTAAAGAAAAACCAGCAACTTAAAATTTTTTTTAGTGATTTCTTTATTATTGTACTACATGTGTATATTGGGCTTGGGGCAACAAGAGGGTTAAAAATAAAATTAATTTTAAAAAATTTACAGAGAAACATCAAAATGAAATATATAGACATTCCATCTCTTTACCAAAGCAATAAGTAAACAAATTTTAATTCCTTGTTTAATTATAATTTAGAAAACTGAAATGCATGCTGTCTTTTGTACTATTTTGCATTACATTTATGCAGTACATGTCTTATTTCAGTAAAACTGCCTTTCTGTTTTCAGACCAACTTTAACACTGTTTTGGCAAGAGAGAAAATGAAAAAAGAAAACATAATTAATGATCTTAGTGACAAATTAAAAGTACTTACACAGCAGCAAGAAAAAGATAAGGGTAAGCAAATTCTGAAGAAGTACTAATCTTTTCTAATAGGACTATTCCATTCACTACAGATTGGTTTTAATCTTAGTGCTGCTGTTATTAAAATAATCTGTTTATTTGTGTCATAGATTTGATTGAAACACTTTCTGAAGATCGAGCTCGCTTACTTGAAGAGAAGAAGAAGCTTGAAGAAGAAGTTAATAAACTGAGAAGCAGTAATTTTTCTCCATCATCCTACTCGGCAGCAGCGTCAGAAGCTTGTGGAGCCTGTGCAGCTGATGTTCCCACTGACACAGACAGATTGGTTTCTGACTTTGGGGCTGAAGGGAGAATGGACTCCACGATGGAGACCAGTATGATGGCTGTGCAGTAAGTATGGGGCATTGTAACAGAAATCTCGTTTGGAAGTGTGTGCGCTTGGGTGGTGTGAAGTACCAGTGAGCATGTTCAGCTTCTTCTGCCTTTGTAGTTCCCGAAAATACTCTTTCAAATGTGTATATGCATACGACTGTGGTGTCACAGTCATCAGGAACGTGTGGGTTTGATGACTTTGAACTATGCAGCTTAAAGGTGAAACTTGGCCCCGCAATCACGAGATGAAAGAATGTACCTAAGCGTATGGAATGTAAGTCAAACAGAAGAACTGCAATAGTGAATGAGCTGGGTGGCTGCACATCACTGCCGTATCTTTTGAACAGTGTCTCACTTTCATGCCACCAGCTTTTTGAAGAACCCCAGACTTCTCTATACCTTTCACAGAAGTAATGAACCTGACTGGGAAGCACACAAGAGGAACAAGGCTTTTGCCAGAGGAACAAGAGAGGAATTGCTAGATACACTTAGATTCACTTTAATCAGTGCCCGTCACAACCGATGCTGCCTAACCCAGAATGACATACCCAGAGCACTAAATGGCTTTGTGGAAGTGAGGATGAAAACACTTGTTGCTTTCCAAACTAAACTTGCACTGATAGTAGAACAAGGAAGTACCCTTTCTTTAGAAGGAGAGGTGTTCCTTACAGTAATCATTCTAGTCCTGCAGTCTCAAAACAGATTTACAAAAAATAATTGTAAAGGTAAGCTTGTGAAAAAAAAATAATTACGGCTCAATGTATTAAATGTCAGGTAAATATAAACTATTACAGGTTTCTGTTGACTGCTTCCTGTTACATGAGAGCTAACAGTCTTTTAACTGAAATGAAGTAATGATTGTTATGGCTTATTTATAATCTGTTAGCTCTACTCAGCATTTCGATTGGATTTATAGCGTGTTTCATCCCAAAACATATCCATTTTCTTTTCTCAACCAAATCAGTTTGGACTACAAAATACATTGGTTCTTCCCTATTAAACTGCTTTTAAAATAATGGTTCTAGGAATTACTGTTTATGTTCTTAAGAAATTACTTAGGATGTTAGCATTATTTTGTCATGCCCCAGTGCTCAGAGAAATGGAAACAGTTAGCAAGTTCACATCTACCAGAGAGTACCAGGGCACTTTAAAGCACTTCCCAGTCACATTTACACTACAGACTAGGAAAATAAGACTTCATAGAGCTGAATGGCCATATCAAGGGTTAACTGTCAAAGCATTTGGAGCTGTATCTTTCATCCTGATATCTTGAAAATAGTGCAAAATACCAAGAAATGGCTCCATGTAACTTGATAAACTAATTGATGAATGAAAATTTACTGGTTTGTTGTGACAAAGAAGCTCTGTATTTAAAGAAAAAAAAAAATCCAAAAGCCCCTACCAGAAATGTCAATGCTGATTCTTAATGTATCTTTCTGTACTGTTCTCTCTTTGCTAGCAAATATGTAGCATTCTTCACTGAGTGAAGATGGCAGGTGGGTGTGGAAAAGATAATTTTTGGTAATGAAAAAAGCTCTCATTTTTAACTGGTCCATCTTCTTTCTCTTTTAGTGAAAATGTCCATATGTCTGAAGAAAAGCAGAGGATAATGTTGCTAGAAAGAGTGAGTAGATTATTTGTGAGGTCAAGTATTGCAACTAAGTACTTAAAAATGTGTACATGCAAAGTTGTGCTGTGGTCAGTTAATGCTCTGATGCAATATATTGTCTGCAAGGATTATAAATTTGTTTTCAGGGAATGCTTGTTCATTGTACTCTTGGATCAGTATAATCCACAGAAGTAATTCAAGATAAGTGTTAAAAATTTACCCTTGGCCTTTGTTTGTTCTGTTTATGTAGGCTGTAGTATGAATGACTCAGGTGTAGTATTTCTTCTTAGGAGTGACAGGTCATTGATCCAAAGAAGTACTGTAGAAAAAAAAAAGTTGCATCAGATATTTCTGACTATGAGCACATACATGCTTTATTTTGTCATCTGATTGCAAAGGATTTGTCATGGGTAGAAGCTATAACATAGTAATATATTACATTTCTTTTGCTATTCTATCAGTGACATGTTTTTCTAACTGAAAGAAAAGTATGTGTATGGAGGTAAACAACTTAGCAATGAGTTTTGTAGCACTGGGATAATTGCTAGACTTCAATTTCTTTTTCATCTTTGTTCAAAAGATGTTTTGATAATTGTTTTAGAACTGAAAGATGTATTACTGTGCAAATAGTTGGGCTCTAATCATATCAAAACTTTTTTAAAAATATACTGTATAAGGTATAATAATTTGTTAATCAGAGCAAGATTTTCTTTTAGACTTTGCAATTGAAAGAAGAGGAAAATAAGAGATTAAATCAGAGATTGGTGAGTATTTGTGCAATGCATGTTTTAAGTCTCACGAAAAAGTAAGGAGAGTTTAAAAATGTTAAGTTTGTTAAAATCTGAACATTTTTTTCAATTACTTAAGAAATGTTTTAAGTGTTAAGGCAAGTAGTAAATAGGTAATCTAATAACCTCCCAGAGATACCTGATCTTGGCAGTCTTCTCATGGAAAAAGGTTCACAGGACTGGAGAGAGGCTTCTTCTCAAAGAACACAGACCATCCAGATTTGGGGAAGGAGATGTTAATTTCCATGGCACCATGACTCAGTTTTCAGCAGCAGTAGACTGAAGGCCAGTTTACAAGAACGTGAATGTGCCTGCACTTTAAGCATAATTGGGAGTGTTAATGATAACTTAGAGATTGTTTTGGGAAAACTGCACCTGTCATTTTTGTAAGGCATGAAACTAATTCTGCCTAGCAATCGGAAATGCAGACAGCCACCAGCTGAAATGCTCAAATGCAGTAAATGCCTGTGGAAGAAAAAAGAATTTAGTGACACAGCGGTTGATTCCTGTGCAATGAATCCTTTTATTTACTCACTGTTTCTCCTTGCTAGCAGATCTCAAATTTAAGTCTTAAAAAAATTACTGTGTGTATAGGAAACAGACACAGCCTTTTGTTGGACTGGCCATGGCAGTATCACTTCCTTGAAGTGACAGGTGATACCGAGAAATGTGGTAGGAACTGGTATCTGTGTAGTCAGAAATTACATTTCATAGCAAAAGTGTTTGGTTCGTCCCTCCATTAGGAGCTGATGTTTCTCTGTTTGTGCAGGGTGTAAGAAAGGATTGCAAGACATCTAAAAGTATATTTTTCAAAGGATTTTTTTCAATTCAGAACATCAATGAAGTGCACAGAAGTTATTTCAAGAAGTGTAGTTTTTACAATAAAACTCAGAAACACTGGACAGTTTTCTAAACCTCTCTAGATTTCCTGAATCAAATTCTTGATCTCTTGTCATCTCAGACTAAAATAAAATTGAAGAAAACACGGTCTACAAGGCAAATAGAAGATTATTGTTCATTTGATTAATACCAAGCCATGTAGGGAAAATTGGCAGGTCATTGGTCTCTAAAGCAATTCAAATTTGATTTTTAAATGCACATTGGAACTTAATATCTTTTCAATTCCTTACTTACAAATTGAGTTTTTTCATAGATAAGTTCATTTTTTTTTTTGTCTCTTCATTCTTCTTGCCATCTTTCCCCTCCTTTTAAATCCACTTCTAAAATTGAAATATACATCAAAACTTAAATATCAGTGTTTATTTCTACTGAGATACTTCAGATAAAGAGCTCAGAAGGCATTCTGCATGATAAAAGAAAATCTTCATGGATCACTGACTTCTGCACCAGAACTTGTGGATTACTTCTGCAAGGAACGGAAAGGAACTCCTTTTCATGCTAGGAATGTTATTACAGGATTTTTGTTATAGTATATGAATTGCTGAGAAAGGGAACCTTTTTTTCTGTGTAAAGGCCATTAGAACTGTACTCAGAAAACATTCTTTGCTATGTTTTAATTATTCTCAACATTCTAATTTGTTCTCTTTTTCTTAAAGTTAGAAATTAAGGAAAAATACAGAAATGAAGCTATTTTGCATTTTTAATTTAGCACTCCAGTTTTTAAAAGTAGTAAGAAAATATCTGGTCTTAATATCTGAAGAGAACTCTCAAACACTTTAGTAAACAATCTAAGCAAATCTGACAACTTTCATGCTAGCTGCAACTTTTTCAAGAAAGAAAAGTAGCCGCTAAAAAAAAAAAATCTGAAGTTGGATCCTGTAAAGAAAGCTGCTAAAAGTGTCATTAGAATTTGAGAGCTTTTTGTGATGTACTGCATTCAAACTGGACTCATTCTTTGAAAAAATGAAGAAAATGAGCTGTGAATAGGCTTCAGTCTCATAGGAAAACAGGCTGGTGCTGGCCTCTGGGGAAGGCAGGGGGTGAGATTGACAAGAGGAAAAGGAAATATACTGTAAGGAACAATCTTGGAGTTACAGCTGAAAAATCATGTGCTAAACTTCAAGTATGAGCAATCTAGATTTGAATAGCATGTATAAATGGTCCAGGAAGTCGGAATGTATGGAAAATCTGCAGGACCTCTAGTCAGAGTTTCTTTGGAGCAATTATGAATTGTATTTTGTAAGGAGGTTACTGGAGGATAGTGAAACTGATACATTTACATCAGATCAGCTTCCCCAGCTACTTGCCTGCCTGTGGGACTGGTATTCCTTCGTAGATAGAAGTAGGGTTACCCACTGCCATTTCTTGTTATCATAGTTACTGTAGGAAGTTTCTGTGCACTTACATTCGTATTTAGGTCTAGTTTATTCTATTGAAGTTGGTCCATGTGCCAATTTTAATTAATCTAAACAGGTCTAAAGGCAAATATTTTACACATAGGAGATAATTCTTATGTCCCAAACCTCACATAATTGAACCTTTGTTTGGTCTTAGTAAATTTGACTCCGGTTTTATTCCAGGGAGTGTTGCTCTGTTGAGTACAATAAACTTCAGATTTTGTGACAGTGCTTAGAATAACTGAGAGACCATATTGAGTTCAACATCTAGAGTTTAATTGTAATGATTGTGTTTAATCTCCAGCGTTCTAGTGTCATTTCTAGTGCCAGTTGTTTCTCTGTTCGAATGTGCAGTTCTATCATAGGTCTTGTGTATGCTCAGAATAAATCTTCGCTGGCACTGATCTGAAAAGCACTTAACAGTTTTAAATAGTGAGGGAGAAGTTAGTTATGCAAGACATTTCATAATCAAAGGTAGCTATTAAAAGAAAAAGCACAGTAATGAAAACCAAAACCAAATCACAAACCACCAAACCTACTACAGAACAGGATGACAAAAGGGTGCTGGGTTTTTTGAGTGAATATAAAATCTGCAACACTAGACACTGTTAGAAATCAATCAAAAATTTTTACCATATTCTTACCTGCAATGTGCATTTCATCATAGCTTGCCAGTACTTTAAAAGTTTTCTCTTTTTTATAGATGTCCCAAAGCATGTCATCAGTATCCTCAAGACATTCTGAAAAAATTGCAATTAGAGAGTAAGTACATGTTAATTTTCATATAAATAGATGATTAGGCTTTCAATAAAGTAAGTGTGTAGTTACTGTTACAATTCTTCTGTTCTTGCTCTTTGGAAAGATACATAGATCTTCTCTATAATTTAGCCATCAGCTATCAAAACATCCTAGTTGAACATGAATCTAGATTTATAAAACCTTTGTGTAAACAAAAAAAATGGCCTTTCTTGAATTCTGTAGTTCATAGGATTTCTAGAATTCTCTCAGAGTTTTCTTTTAGATTCCTTTTGGCTTACCTGTAACCTTGAAGTCATGCTGGGAAAAAATAGAAGGAAATCTCTTCTGAATATGCATAGTGCTGTTTTACATTTCAAGAGAAGTCTTACCTTCCTGAAGTCTTCAGAATTCTTGGTTTACCCTGACAGAATGAAATTAACTCAAACATGTTGTTAGGTATTATCAATACATTAGCAGCTGCATGTAGAATTGTTGCTGGAAAAAGAAATACTCTTGCAAAATGTGAAAGCTACAGATAACTTCTTAATTAATATCAGACTTATAAATTACTTGAGTAATATAAAAAACTTTTCTGTAAAGGAAACCAACACAGGCTAGTCCATTAATGTTTTCTGAATTACACCAATTTGCATTTTTATTGTAACAAGGTCACCAGGTGAATAATTGTTTTTTTCCTTGAGTATCTGAATATTGTGGCAACTGTCTTGGTAGTCTTTGGGGAGGAAAATGTTGTGAAAGAAAAATTCATCTGTCCAGTACAGATGTTTTTAAGTCAATATAGCCTGTCTTCATAATACATCCAGGCAGAAAAGCTTGGAGTATTGTTTATTTAGTCCAAAAGTGAACTTTAAAGATGATGACCTAAATTACTCTGAATTAACTCAATTGACTATATTTCAGTAGTCTCCTTCTACGGAGAGTTTCCCACTTTCTTTGCCACTTCCTCCCCCACCACCAGCAGCCTGGTAATATTTATTCTCAGAGCCCACTCATGATCTAATGGTTAATTTGTAGCTTCTTTAGACTTCATTTCATTTATGAGTAAATAATTCACTTGCAACACCTTTGCACTGTGGAACAGAAGTTTGGAGATAGAAAAAGTTCTTTGAATTCTGTTACTGAAACTTGGCTTGAGAACCTTGTGGCTTCTTTTGTTACCCTGGTGTAGGAGGAAGCAGATTCTTAAAACTTTTTACATACAGTCACCGTGGTGTTTGTTTCGCTTTTAACTATTTGATCAAAGATGAACACCTCATCCCTTCTTTGTCTTATGTGCTTAAAATTTTAAGATTGAAAGCTGCATAAATGTTCTGCTGTATTTTTTGTGTTCAAATTGGCTTCAGTTTAAAACATCAAAAGAATGTTTGTAAACACTGCTATGATGATGGCTACCTTAAGTATTGGGAAATAAAAATAATACAAAATTGAAACATTAGTGTTTTTTTCAGTACTTCTGATTATATTTTAAAGCAAAACTGACAGTTCTTTTGAAAAAAGTAATTTGAGCTGATGGATGTAGAACACTTCAAAAAGCACTTTTTAAAAGGTAGCATGGTTTTGTTGACTTCAGAAAATACAAAATGTATATGAGTTGGCGTAGCAAGAAGAAATGTCTGTGCTACTGTTCAGCTAAGTCTCAGTCTCATGCAATACATGGGGGAAGAAATGTAGTGTAATTAATTTAGTTTTAAGCTTCTGTGCTTCTTTTAGTTAAGTTGGGTTTTTTTGGTTTTTTTTTTTTTCCCAGTTTTCAGGTTGGCGATTTGGTTCTCATTATCTTGGACGAAAGGCATGACAACTACGTGTTGTTTACTGTTAGTCCAACCTTGTATTTCTTGCACTCAGAGTCCCTTGCTGCACTGGATCTCAAACCAGGTGAGTGTGGTAAGTGTCAGATTTTTTCCAATTATTATCTCCTCCTATAAATTATACTCTTAACTTGCTAACACAGAGTAAGTGATTTTATTAATATGTATGTGATAAATATAAGAAGCATGTAATATAGCTAGTTGTCAGCTATCTTTGTAGCTTTTGCTATTTGTTCTAATGTGAACTGTTTTTCAAGGCAGAACATTTTTAATCAAAAATTTATATAGATGTTAATATCTTGAAAAACTAGAGAAAAACATCCGTATCTTCAAAGTAAGCTGTAAAAAATTCTAAAAAGAGGGAGAAAATGCCAATTTTGTACACACACATAGTATATTACCATTCCCATCAGGATGCCTTAACTACTCAGTAGCATGAATAATAAAAAACAAAATGTACACAATAGTATATGGGAATTTGCAAGCAATATTTTTGCTGATACTTTTCCACCAAATTAAAATGATATTTAGTGGCACTAATAAGTTTTCAGAGAACGCTTTCGGTATTTTTAATGTTCAAGTTGGTGGCACATTTGCTTTTTTTTCCCCTTTAATCTTCAAGATTTTTTGTTGCCTGTGTTTGGCAGCTATGTAGACTTAGCTAAATTGAAATCTTTTTAAATGAGGAAAAATAACAATGCTTTGCACTAAATCATGAAGCTACATGAAATGGATTCATGGAAATGTCTTTAAACTATTATGTGTAGTATTTTTTGCAAACCCACCTGAGCTTCCAGCTTTGCAGAAGTGTCTAACAATATGCATCCAAAGAAAATTATGCATTAATTCTAATTCACCAGTGAAAGTTTCTATATATTATTGCATGGCACAAGCTGTGAAATAATTTTCCTGAACAGACTCACTGTATATTTCAATTAAGATGAAAGATCTCAAGTAGTTGTGTAGCCTCCAGAAGAGCTCTAAGCCCTAACTGGATTCTGAGTCTGCTGAAGGATCTGTGCCATGTGTCACCTGTGAAGCATAAGGGGAAAACACCTATCATTTGTTGAGGGGCATGTTTGTCTCTGTCTCAGTGCTTCAGGAAACCAAGTCTTGATTCTGTTCCTGCTTTGGGGAAGTGGGGAAATGAAGTCCAAAACACTGGTTGTATTTGTTGTAGGTTAAAATTAGTGTGGACCTGGGTACTGCAAACTACTGTTTCAAGGACCACCAGAATGTTGCATCTAAACCTGACCTTTTGTACTAATGTGTTTGTATCGAGTTGTTAATTCTGTATAGATCCATCTACAGTATTAAGTGTCTGGGGTCTAAGCTATCCATAGGATGTCTCTGGCTACAGTAAGATGATTTAAAATACTATAATAACACTGAAATTGGTAGAGGACCACATGGTTTCTGTGTTCTCCCTTATCTTTGGGATATGAACATTTCCATCTGCAAATGTAAGGAAAAAACCCTGCATCTTTCTCCCTATCTCTGTTAGATCAATGAAGCCGGTCAGCCAAACAAATTTGAATTTTAAAAAGGGGTTTTTTGTAATTTAATTATTAGCTGTAGAGCATTCAGGGCAGATGTGAATTCTTTGCAGTGACTGTAGTAGTGTGGAACAGAATCTACTCCACTCCCAATAGCCACTTTTATCTTGAAGACTAGTAAGATTTTAAACTCTGTTTTTGAGTGAGTCATGGTCTGGTCACTAGATACAGTATCTCATAGTCAGGCTTAGAAAAGCATTGACTTGAGTATTATGTATGATGTATGTGATCTCTTCCTTGCATCTGTTTTGGTATTTTCTTTATGCTGTGATTAGCAATAGTTAGGAAAGAGCACAGCTAATAAAATGGATGTACTTTCTTGGAATACAAGGCACGTAGTCTTCCTTTCTTTACAGAAGTGAATTTAACTGACAGGGTTTTTTATGCCTACTGTTGCTCTTTTGATCTGTCAGTTTATTATTGAGGTTTTTCACTTTTCTCCTTTCCAAACAGTATTGGATAGTCTTAGAAAACTGCAACCAAAACTGGCAGACTTGTAGGATTTTAAAACTATTGTTTATAAGTAACTAATTTCCATCACTAATACAGAAAAACAATGAAATGTTTCAGTAAGGGTAGTAATAATAGCTGAGTATAGAAGAATTTCTGTCCTTTGAAATATTTTGAGAAATTCTCACCTTCAATCAGATGGGAAGGTCAGGTTTGGTTGGTGATGATAATTTCGAGTCATTAAATGAATTTCAGTTTTGATTTTGCTGTTGTCTCCTCTATTAGCTTTTAGAACAAAATTTGAAGTGAAAAATGAAGTTTTTGTTTGAAAATGCCAATGAGCTGTCTTGATATTTGAACTTATTTAATGTTTGTTCATTTATTTTAAAAATTGAGGTTTTTAAAGAATTTCTGCTTTTAATTAAAATGGAATGTAATATCCTATTACCTGTAGTTTCTTATCTAAAATAATAGATGTGTTTTCTCTTTAGCATCGGGTGCATCTCGGAGACCTTGGGTGCTAGGAAAAGTGATGGAAAAGGAATATTGCCAGGCAAAAAAGGTAAGGAAATAGTAATAGGAAATCATCTATGATTAATAGAGAAGAAAATCAGTTTTAATGTTTGTAACATTTGCAACAAGTTCCCTCTGCATAACATGTCAGGTGAAAGTTGTCCTAAGTTCTGCTATTCCTGCTCCTCTTTTGGATCAGTGAATAGCAAGAGTAGGGGAACTAGAAAAGAGTTGAGTGAGCAGTGGGTTGGATATTTGCATCCACACTGCCCAGAACCTTGCCAGACTCCTCAGCATCTCATGAGTACCAAGTGGTGGGAATCAGTTTGAGCTTAAAAATACGAAAACCAGTAGAATAACCCCATGTTTTAACTTTTTTTTTTTTTTTTTTGGTAGGCACAAAACAGATTTAAAGTTCCTTTGGGTACAAAATTCTACAGAGTGAAAGCAGTACCATGGAACAAGAAAGTATAACGCAAGTTTTAGTTTGTTCTGTCTCCGTTCTTTTTTGACTTGTCCTTCAGTGCTCGTTCATCGCTCCAATACCAGGCCATCTTTTTATACTGAGGTCATGTGACAAGATACATCATTGATGTACTGCTTTTACTTTTTAACAGGTGACATTTTAGAAACAAGAAATTCATCAAAAACTCTGGCCCTAACTGCTTCGATTTTTTTTACCCAGATAACTTTAAGAGTGTGGACCAAATGAGTTCATTTTCTCGAAGGGCAACCACATGAAACATGGTTTGTTAGCCATGTTAATTGCCTGTTAAATATACATTAGCTTGTATTTAGATGTTAAATGTTAGTTACCATTATTACCAGCATATGTCCTTTTGTGAAATCATTATCAAAGTACTTGCACTCTTTAACAGATTCTTTATATGTGTAAAATTCATCAACTATTTAAAGAGGAGTGTTCATTGCATGCAGATAATCATATAATTTTTCTTCAACATGAGTTTGCCTCAGTAGATGAATAAAAATAACTACTGCAGCTTGTTTCATTACATGAAAATGCTCTTTAATGTTAAAAAACCCTTGTAATTTGATGGACTGATTTTGAAAATCAGTCACAGTTAGATCTGCAATCTTCAAAAGCACTTTCGATGGATTGATCACACAGATTCTGAAGGGAGGACACCTGTGCCGTTTGTTCAAAGTAAAGCACTTGTTCTTCCCAAAAAAGCAGAAGTCTTGTATTAATCTATTTAGAAAAATCATATTGATGAAATTGTATTTCATGGTTGAGTTTCAGGAAAAAACTCATTGTACATTAACCATACAAGAGTCATTTAAGTAACAAATTATTGTAATTGTAAAAGACATGTAGAATTTTAAAACAATAAAGATTTGAAACTGTATGTGTTTGAAGTATTTGTGTGCCTTTTAAATACTCTATTATTTTTTTTGTGTTAATCTGTTGCAGCTTCTCTGTGATTTCTTCAGCAGTTTCATTACATAGAAATACTCACATTTGCTACGAGAGGTAGTAATTTTCAACAGCATTTGGGAATTACAAGAGTTACCTTGTAATTATAAAAAATAATTTAATTAGACAGAAAATTTAATCTTCTCAGCATATTAGATAAAGGACATTTTAAAAATAGTTATACTGCCTATGTTTTTTAAATGTAGTCTTATTTTATTTTTAATAACAGTATAAAGGGATGTACTATAGATGTGTAACCAGTGAAAATTAAAATTTGGGTTCAACTATGAGTTTATACCTAGAACTTAATCCATAAAGTTACTCAACTGTGATTTATCTTCAGAAGGTGTGGAATGGAAGAGGAAAAGAGATAAAGAAATAATCACATGAAAATCTCAGTGCTTCTGCCCTTATGTTGCAAATAATATTTCTCTAGACTAACCAGTCCACTTGAATACCCAGAAACATCTGTATATGCTTTATTTAAAATTTTGTTCTTTAATAATTAAGTTCAAATTTTTATGAAATGCATGGGCTTGTAACTGTATCATATCTTTTATTTAATAAATCTAAGAAAATTAATCTATGGAAAACAGAATGTCATTTCACCAAGTTGCATTCTTACCTGGTTGTTAAATTTACTACTTGATGTCCTGACTTTTTAAAATTAGTTCTCAGACATGTGCCTTATTCTTCAAGAATAGTATTACCATAGTTGAGTACTGGCCAGTGTCAAATATGTAAATAGCATAGATCTATAGGTTTAATGCATTAAAAAAAAGCAAACCAAAGCAACAACCCACGATGCAATGGGTTTTTTAATCATTGAATTGTTGACCTTCAGCTAAATGGGAATTCAGTTCTGTGTGCAATTTGGTGCAGTCTTGTTCCTTTAGTCAACTGAGTCACAAGTGGTTTAAGAGGTTGCACACGTAGCATAACTCGTTCCTTCTAAAACATGCCAAGTATTTAGAAGCTTCAATGTGTTTTACCTCATTGACCAAACTTTACCAGCCTCAGGTAACCTCCCTACTGCTGTGAATATTATTTGTCCTCCAGGGGCTAGTTATCTCTTGGAAGCCATCAGGCTTTGCTAAGAGGCACAAAGTCCTTCCATTTCTGGGAGGACAGTTACTCCTTGAGTAGCAGCAGTGAATCTGTGTAGCAGTGGGCAATCCAGCACTCTAGTGTAAAACCCTCACTCCTTTTTATTGAATAGGATACTTCAAAGATAAGTAAAATGTTGCCTAGAATTTCCTCCATGGAGGAAAAGATGTGTTGTTTGTCAAGCTCTGCCAAGTTGGATAAAACTGCTAATGTGATGGTGCCCTTCCATGACAGAGTACCTGCAAGCACCACTCCTTTAAGGGCATACAAAAATTAAAGCATTTTTCTGGTACTGTGAGTCATAAAGCACTAAGGTCTGTGTGTCTTTCTGCTCTGTGTTGATGACATACCATGAAGTTTATTTGTTGCAGGCTCTGAGATGGTCCCCGGAGTGCCAAAGTGAGGTGAGTACAGAACTCATGCTCAGAACTAAACACCACCTTCCCCTCCAAGAAAACCTCTCAGAAATGTTCATCTTTGTCTATAAAAAAATCTGAACTTTCTAGTCTCGGTTTTTTGTTGCCTAGATTAAAAATATATTTTAAACTTATATATGGGCAAGTAGTAGTGATGATTTATGATACTTTGAAAGTTGGCTTGATTTCTAGTTTAAAATAGACAAAGACATGACTGGCATTTATAACTCAAAAACACATGAACAATATATGAAAGTGAACTTGGGAAGCACTTAAATAAATTGATTAAAATAAAGTGCTGTAATGCAAACTATGAGGGAAGAAAAAGTCCTTCACTGCTGATATCTGCCACTTAAAAGAATGCCAGGATGTATCTGCTATTGTTACATGACATCATATTATTAAAATATAAATAAACAGCAATGGCTTTGGGTTTTAGGAACATTTGTCATGTGTTTCATTTTATAATCTTTATGTATATTCAAAATGGAAATTCTGTCAAACAAACTCCTAATGTATTCAGTAATGATTCTGAACAGTCATTGAGAAAAATGTAGTTTACATAGTTTTAAGAACTAGTAAGGCTGTGACATGCAAAAAATATGTTTGTTATGTACCACCTATGTGCTTCATCTTGCTCCATAGTAAAACTTTTTATATAGCTATATAATTGGGATGAGAAGCACGTTCCAGAGGGATGGGGGAGAAGTTAGAGGATAAATTTGAAGACCATGTGGAGCTGCATGTTGGAAACTTAGCAATTACTAAAAAAACCTCTTGTGCTACTGCTAATACATGTTTATTCCATAAGTCTGGCTTTAGAGAGAGGCAACTAATTTTATTAATTGCAAAAAAGGAAGATGAATGGTAGAGAAAGTTGACTGAAAGCAAATGTTGTCCTGCAGACTTAACACAAAAGGGATGTGAACATTTAAAAGGGATTTTTTCCAGTGTTCTTGGAAAGCTATATCCATCTGAATACTCTGAGAAGCATTGCAGTTTTTGCACTGCTCTGCAATTGGTCTCAGGTCAAGAACTTGTACTGTTCAGAATTCGGGTGTTTGCATTTGAATCTTAAGATGGTCTATGAGTAGGACCAGTTTAGACTTGAGTATATACTTTTCCCTAAATATACTCCGTGTTACCTATGTTGCATAATAGGACTGAGAAGTCTGCCCTGTGCAAAGATACTATGTGCATTTTTGCAGCTCTAGTTTTGTTCATGACCTGTATTGCAGCCTTGGTTTGTGGAGGTTATCTAAAAGCCAGATTGGCTGTAAGCAGTATGGCAAAAATTGATTAGTACTTTGTAGTGCTGCTTCATTCCTGTAATTCTTTTCATTAATAAATTGCAATGTAGGGAATTACTTCGTAGTGCCAAATTAATAATTCCAGAACTGGAGCATTCTCCATAAAAGAACTCTGTTGCCTTTTCAAGGTACATTTGCCCTTTAAACTTCGGTGAGCTGTCAGTGCTGCGTTTTAAGGTCATGGATGTCTTTGGCTCACTTTACAAGCCATTCTGCAGTCCTGAAGCAGTGATGATTGATACAGGGTAAACAGTTACTTCCTTTAGCACAACATCCACATAAAATACTGAGGAGCATGGGAAAGTCTAGTCCCCAGACTCCAAATACTGGCTAAGAATTGAATTTGGTGTTAACTGCTCTCAAGCAGCGTCAGACTTGGAGAACAGTTGAGATTGGAAGGAACCTCCCAAGGTTGTCTTGTCCAACTCTCTGCTCGGGTTGGAATCCTGTGATGTTTTAAATAAAGTCTTCAGTTTGCAACTAATTTGGCAAACATTCGATCTGGTCCTTTGTTTTGAAGCCTGGGTGGAAACTGATGGTGTAATTTGAGTAATTTTAAAATTCTCCCATATTTTTGGCTCAGTTCTCTGAAACTAATTGTGGATGGCAACCTTACTTTCCTTCTGACATTTACTTCTTGGACTTAAATTTGCCTTTTACCTGTTTGTCTTGGGACTTTGTTAACAGGTGATTTGTCTTTCATTGTGTATTTGACTTTCTAGGCAAAATCACTGAGTAAGTAGCAGATCTTTTTCTGCAGTAGGAAGAGCTAGTTTTTTATTTCCTAGTCAAGAATTTATACTGTTTGCAGAAGGGTGTGAATGGAGAACTTTTTCCACCATACTCAGATTAGTAAGTTTCTGTTTCTGCCCTGGATCTCTACATGAGATCTACCTGTTCTGAACACATGGATGCATGCTTGTGTATACACCTTTAGCAAATGCTGATCCTTGCAACAAGCTGCTATGTTTTGGTCCTGTTTACCTGTGCTAGGAGTATTAGAACTGCAGAAAAATTGATAAAAGTAATGCCCCATTTTTATTTTTTAATGAAGATTAGGAACCAAGCTATGAGCTATGTATAACCAAAAAAATTCCGTTGTGTTGGAGTTTAACACTTGCAAACTTACACATTCTGTAGTGGTTATCACGGACATGATAATGTTTATATCTCAATTATCAAGGAAAAAGAAAAATATCCTGAAGATCCTGGATACTTAAGGAGTAGCAGTCAGTTTTAAGTATCAGTCCATCTCTGAGCCCATACTAAGCAGTTGAAATGTTAGCATTTAATGTCTAGTACCATCAACGTGGTGACGAGGAGGCTGCTAATCTATGCCTCTTGCAGGGTGCTGGTCAGCATTAATTGACTGCCAAGTCTCTTGTGAATGGTGGGGTGTATTTTTAGCAATGATTTAACAATGTTTGAAATGGTAGAAAAAGGTTATGATGAATACTGTAATTAACAAAGTAGGTAATAATTTTATATGAATGGATAACTTTCTAAGCTTCAGAAGAGCTTTATTTTATGTAACTATACACTGAAAAAAGGCACTTTCAATAAAAATCAGCTGACTAAAATCAGCTGCTTTTAAAGGGCTGTAAGCTGGAAATAGCCTTTTTTGGTATATACTAAGCTTTCTTGAATTGGACTGAAGTAATTTTTCAGAGATTGTATCTTTAAAAGTATTTCATCAACAAAACAGCTAAGCAGTAAAATATCCTCTTTTAATTTTAGACCATGTAATACTCATCGTATTTCTATTCCTTATGTTTGTAGCTCTTACGTGTAAATGAATTTTTGTAAGCACAGATAATTTGCCACAGATACGCTTCATGCAGTTAAATATGCTTCTGTTGACCTTCTGACACTACACTGTAGAATTTGAAAAAAAAATCCAAATTAGCGGTGCAGTGTAAGTGCATGTACAGTGTTGTTGCTCATTTGTGGCTACTCCAGAATACCAGATCTTTTGAATCTCTGTATGGGATAGGACGAGTGGTAATGGTTTTAGACTGAAAGAGATTGTAGGTTTTATCTAGATAGTAACCAGATAAAAAGAAGGATTTTTTAAGATGTGGATGGTGGAACACTGGGACAGGTTACCCAGAGGTGGTAGGTGCCCCATCCCTGGAAACATTCAGTGTCAGACTGGATGGGGCTCTGAGCAACCTGATGTCCACTCTCAGTGCCGGGGGTTTGGACTAGATGGCCTTTAAAAAGGCCCTTCCAGCCCCAAATATTCCATAGTTCTGTGTATAACTACAGTGTGTGTGTATACCCTGTGATGGCATATGCTTCAATTTTTGCAGTTTTCAAGCACTGAAAAATTGAGAAATGTCAGCTTATGACTGCTTGTCAAACTTGGATTTTATATGCCTGCGGATACACTTTTCAATTAGCTAATTAGGTGCTCTTTTCTTGTCCTTGTGCTTCCACATCTGTTCTCAGTTATGCATTAAAACCTTGTCTTGAACACATGATTACATTCTTGTCCTTTTTATGATGACAATTTCCGAGCAGAATGTTTGCTATGTGTCTCTTACGTAAAACATGAGTTGCTCCAGATAATGCACTTATTTTTGGTACCTGACAACCAGGGTGACCAATTTGAGATACTCGGACTGCCCTTTCAGAGCACAGCAGTTTATATCTTCAAATCCTCTGCTCTCACCATTTGTGCTCTCTCCATTACATAAGCAAGAAGGTAAAGCAGTGTGTGCAAAGGTGTGCCTCAAGTGAAAATTACAGCCTTGCATCTCTGCCCTGTTTGACGCTTGTGATTCTCAGGTACCTCTAAACTGTATGTTAGTATCTGCACGGGTCAGCTCTTACTCTGTAAACCAGTTTCCTGTATTAACACAAGGCATGCAGTTGTACTGTGCTGTGTGTCACATCACATACCCTCTCAGAATTTTTCTTTGGCTGAGACCTAATACACACACCAAAAAATCAATTTTTTACAATTGTTTATCTGAAAATGGTAATTTATTTTCAGTGGACTTTTTTAGGTTTCAGTTTCTGTCTCTGGGGATCTTTCACATTTTTCAGCTTTATATTACACTTCTATAATGTATTTTTTTAAAAAGAAGAAAAAAAATCAATCTTGGTCCTTCTCTATCTGCCAGATTACTTCCTTGCTAATCTATAAGTGTTATCCTGAACTTTCAGACTTCCTGTTTCTATAGTCACCTAGCAACCACCTTGAGAAATTTTCTTAGACTTATGACCCAATACTGCACAGGAAACGGGACGGGCTGTGATTCTTATATGGTGCCCTTGGACTATGTTAGTCTTTCTTTGTGCTTTTTAGTACCACTTTTCCCCTTACCAGCTCTTCAGTGAGTTCAGGAAGAGGAACTTTCTGTTGGCAAGTCAAGTCCATTCCTGTATTTCTTTATGGTGAAATGAAGCAAATGCGTTGGTCTTGCTCTGTAGATGAATCAAATTTTCCATTGCACTTAGGTAATTTAACCTATTCACTGATGACAAAAAAAAAACCTCTGTAGTAGCTTTGATGCCCTGGTGCTGGAGCTGGTTGGTTAGTCTGTAGTAGAAAGTTCTTCTTTGGAAAATCTCAACTCTTAGGAGCTTGAAATGTTCCGTAGTACGTCTAACCCTTTAGGAAGCTACTATATGTATACATGCCACAGTGTGGTCTGCAATGAAGGGTGATCTGCTATTCAGGCAAGACACTTCACTTCTAACTACTGGGTCGTTTGATTAAATAGCTTTCTTCAAAGAGTCCCAGCCTTTCAGGTTTGGCTTGGTTTGGGGTTTTTTTTTTCCTCCTAAACTGCAAGAATTAAACATCAAAAGTGCAACATTTTCTGCGCAATGGAACAGCTGTTTCAATAGGCAGCAGTTGCACCAGTTTCCTACCTACCTACAAAACATTCTTACAACTAGGTATTTTAATGGATACATAAGAAACTCTGAGAAGGGAGAGAGGTTGAAATTATTTTCTGTAACTATTAAATAAATTAGTTATTTAAACTTTTTAACCAACTTATTTTATGTTGTGTTCCTTTACCCGTCAGACAGTGACTTGTTTTGTGTTTCTCAAGCAACTCAATACATCTGTTATCTCACATCTTTTGTTTTAAACAACAGGCTACATAGCAGTTTATTCTGCAGAAACATCTTGAGATATCACTGACTGTCAGCCTAGCTTAGGTAATTCTGTAATTTCACTGGCAATCAAATTTTGAGACAAAAATCAACATTTTAGAGATGGCGTTGTCTATTCTCTCCTTGCTTCCTGTGACAGCTATAAAAGATGAAATCATAAATCTATTCAGGTGTTCAGTGCATGATTTGATTTTTTCTAACTTTATAGAAATTTTTGTTCAAGCATCCTCAATATGGATAAAGAGAACCAAAATTATGCTAGTAGGTATTATTTTTATTGTAAGGAAAATAAATCTATAAGGTATGTCTTGTACTTTTAAACATAATAAAAGTAAGAAGGAAATCTAATGATGAGATTCAGTCATTGCAGTGGATGCATTACAGTGGATGTTCTTGGAAACTTGTTTTAAAAGATGAGATGAGAAAAATGACAAATCTGTGTTGTGCTAGTGGCTGCATTTTCCTTTTGCTGAACTTCACATGTTGACCAGTGTGAGAAGACTATCCTTAAAAGTTTATGATAACCAGCTTCGCAGGTAACATTTTGTTATTTGCCCCAGAATTTACACCATCTTCCATAAATACTCTTCACCTGCCCTTTGTGTTTTCAGTTGCTCCAAATTTATTATATTTAACTTGTTTAATTATTTCCCTGGGTTGGTGGGATTTTGATTTTTTTTCCCATGGGGGATTTCTGCAGAAACAGTTGCTTTGCTACGGACTGGATGTTATTTTCCTTTACAACCATACCTTCTCGCCTTCAGTAAATACAGAGCGGATGCTGGGGGTGTGCTCAGGAGCAGAGGGCCTCAGCAGGATCAGAGCTCTGACTCTGACAGTGGCCTGTGATCGTACTCATGGCACAGGGTCACAGACGGGTCCTTCAGGATGCTGATTTGCCTCGGGCCTTTTGCAGTGATCCAGGCTTCTGTGGCTGTTCTGCCCCTGGATGTAGGGGTGAGGAAGAGGACATCAGGAAGAGGAGGATGTTGAAGTAGCCATGCCAGAAGCTTCCTGTGATTCCTCTTAACATAAATGCCAGGAATTGGTACCCAGACGCTCCAAACCATTTTAGCACAAGTTTAGCTCCTTGGCCAGGAGAGCAAAAAGTAATTTCTGAGACTGTTCTTGAAGTTTAACCCTGCAGGGAGGTCCTCTGCAGGATCACTGGTAAAGCAGTTCTGCACACGTTGTTCTCAAAGAAACTAAGCCCAGGACACTTTAAAGCTCACCCCCTTTTCTACAAAGTGTGATTCTGCAAGAGGTAGAAATTTGAGCCCCCTCAAAAATTCAATCTACTGCTCTACCAGCTCTGACATTTCCCAATCACAAATATTCAGTTCCGATGTGACTTGGCAGTTGTGGCATTTATATATCCTAATACACCTCCAGAAAGCATAGTCTCCACATTTTTAGCTTCCTTAAATGGATGACTAGTTTCAACAGTACAGTGTCTGTCACTGTTGCATAACCTTTGTTGAGTCCCTTCTGAGAGAATATTTTTGTTAAGTCTATGAACACAGTTATTAGATAAATGACAAAGCAATAGTAGCACTTCCATTTCTGCATGCTTAGTCCTTTTTAAACAAGCATGTGATTATAACATGAAAGTGGAAGGAGTTGATTTAGTAGTTATTTTCATTTTAAAACCTTTCTAGATGTGAAAAAATTCCAACTTAGGGAAGGTATATTATTAAATTTTTGACTGTTAAAAATGAATTGTGGTGAGCTACTATTTTAAATGTGTCTCAAGAATCCAGGAGTCTTTTTATAACACAAAATCTGTGGGTTACTTCAGTAAAAAACAAAAAACCCCAAGCTGCTATTCTCATGCATTTTTTTGATATAATTAATGTTTAAATCTATTTTTAAATATATAGAATTAGGTGCTTTCTTATTTTAAAACCAAAGTTAAAAAAATAAGGTTCTCTTTTATTCAACTGCATCCAGTTTTGTATGCAGGGTAGTTGAACAGTTCTTTCGTGTGTTTGAGACAATTTCTGGTTGTTTTTGGTGATCAGTAAAAGTAGATGATAAATACGGTAACCCCGTCAATGGAATTCCTTGCTTTCTTCCTTCTGTGTTTCATCCTTTGACTAAGGCAATGTGACCCTGCCTCTAACATATGTTTCTCCATAGGTTATGTAGCTTGGAAACAGTATTGCTGTGTGGAGAGCTGTGTGGCTGTGTGATCCTTTGAATGTGCTTAATGTAAAGCTGGTAATTGATGTTGTCTGTGTCTGTCTGACCTGAGATTAGTCCTTTCATTAGACCAACTTCCTCTAGGCCTGCTTTTAAAAATTGCATGTGTTGAAGACGGACATAAAAAAAGAGTAATTTCCTGCAAGGCATTAGTTTGGCCTCTGTTTCCTCTATTTCCCCTAAGTTCTAATTTTGATTTGTGAGTGAACATATATTCTATTTGAAAAATATGTAAAAAGAATTATAAGGGAAGCTTGGGTCTACACAGGCTGCTCTTCTGCTTTGGAAGAAGTAAATCCCACAACTTTTTGAGAAATAGGAGTTTTGGAGCAAATCACAAAAGGAGAACTACAGATAATGGATAAAGTAACTTGCTGGCTATCCAACTACAGGATACTTTTTTAAGGATAAGTAACAATATTTTACTATACTGTAGTCTCACTTCCTAGCAGCTGTTACTCATAATTCCAATCACTTCTCCGTATCACTTTTTGGTAAGTGGAAAGGGTCTCAATTGAGTTGCTTCTTCAGATCCCTGTTTCATGTAAACAAGGCATTACAGTCTGCAGCTGCTCAGCATATTTTTCCCTATTCTCCATTTTGAGATTTTTTTCCACTTTCTTAGCCCTTGTTCTTTTCCTTGTCTCCTGATTTCTCATCTCCATTATTCGATTCTGTGAGAGAATATAGATTGATTCTTGTGCCTTGAGGAGATTGTATCACTTGTCACCCCAAAGTCCTGAACTGTGAAAGAAGAGAATGAGCAGTGCCCTGCCTGGCAGCTAAGGCTCATCTGCTTGTGATTTGCTTCTGACCTGAAGACTTCACTCTTTGATGGCAATTTTAAGGAGAAAATGGCTGTTTGCATTTCGAGATATTAAAACTATGAAGAGGCAAGAAAAAAGGTTGTTGTCTTCAGGGTAAAAGTGAGAACTGATTTCTCATGGCATAAGCTGCTTGAAAAAGCTGCAGTACTCATAAGAAATGTCAGAGTGGAAATGATGCTATTTAGGTTTGAGGTGGACATTAGCAATGTGATACAAATTCTAGAATGATCGTGGAATTTCACAGATTAGATATTTTTGTGACAGAGATAGCTTTCAACTTCGAAGGAGGAAGGACGTTTTTATTCATTTTGCCATGGCCAAAAGTAGAATCGAGGGAAGGTGGCTGGGTGCAGACTGCTTGGAAAAGTCAGGCCAGTGGTGACTGGGACCCCAGGGTGGGCCAATGGGACTCTGGGGACCTGGGGACATCTGCAGAGTGGTGTCTGCTGGTGTGTGTTTCCACACAGATGGAAAGATGATGTCCTGGCAGTATCAGCCATGTACACAGCCATAGCACAGCTCAGTGCAGGCTGTGCTGCTTTTTTTTCTGTTGTGCTGAAGGTTATGGATGTTCTCTGAAGGCTCCCAGGTGCTTCACTGAATATTCCAATGGGTCCTCATTTTCCCAGTGTCTATGGTTTTCTAGCATGGAAAAATGTTCCCATAATCCTCACTTTTCCTGAGATACAAATATATGGACATCTGATCCTGCACGGGGCTGTATCCCCAGAGCAGAATGACATTCCCTCATGCGTTACTTACAGATATATTAAAATAATATATGGAAGTCTCTGACCAGTTCAGAGGTTTGAGAAGGCCTTTCCAAATACAGCTTTAGCTAGAGATCCTGAAGAAATGCTCAAGGCTCTGCTGTACATGGTAAAATAAAGACCAAGACAGCCCAAGCTGGTAGCTTAGGGAAGATCACTGCTATCCTGACTGGTTTGTGGGGAAAAAGAGGCACCTGCCGTACACTTTTACCCTTTCATTCTCAATTTCTTGTACCACCATGCCTGCTTAGGCTTTGTTGAAATGCTACCTAGTGCAGACACAGATGCTAGAGAGAAGCATCCCACGAACTCCAGATGAAGGATATGTGAGACTCTAATGTTTGTAATGAGCCACAGTTTTAGCATGAACTTCTCTGCAGGGCTTTTCAGAGAAGTTTAGGCTTAGATACGTGATTCCTTCCTCATCCCAAAGCAATGGGAGGAAGATGATGTCCATAGCCTTCAAATATCTGGGATCTGTACTCTCAACGGTTTTTTTGGATTTTCTGATTTGTTTAAAAGAAAACACAGCATAACTATGTTAGAAACCTACTCATCTGCAGTTCATCTAACAATGAAGTGTTGAAACATGCAGTGGTTAAAAAATTTTTTAAAAATCAATCAATCATTGGTTATTTAGGATGCCAACAGCTGACATTGTGGCAGTAGCATGATGTATGCAGAGAGAAAGGTGGTGCTTTCTGATAAGTGTTTATAAATAAGATGCCTTCATTTTCTTATGGGATTATCTTCAGAGAAGGGCAAAAAGAGGATTAAGTGACTTCAAGACACACAAGGAAGTGAATTAAAAATTCCAGATCTTCTGTCCTGCTGGAGAAAAGCATCTCTCTTGCTTTGAGGGCCAGTGATGCCAAATGAAATTAATGTAATGTCTCCTGGTAGCAGAGCAGTGCTATTTAAAGAAAGACCCACAAATCCAGGCAACAGCAAAACATCATCTGTAAACTGAATTTAGAATACTGATCCTAAAAATTCAGAGTTTGGAATGGTTTTTGTCAATTTTTAAGAGGCATAGATTTTTTTTTTTTTTTTCCTTTTTTGTGTCTAGTAGGAATTTGTAAGTTTACACAACTGTTTCTTTATTAGCAGGAGAAAGAGGTAGAGATTTTTCCGAAGAAAAGCAGTGGCAACTGGATAGGTATCTATGAGGAAAGCAGATTTTTTTTATGCTTTATAGCTCAGAATATTACAACCACAATAGTGGGAAATTCCCATGAAGTTATGAAACTAATAAAAAAGCTGCTGTTGCTTTGAAATATTCTTTTCCAAATTAGGAAAAAGTCATCTGTGACAGGAAATACGAGCCAAAAGACAACTGATTAAATTGCCTTTGATTTTTTTTTTTCATTATTCATGAGAAGCCTTATCTTTAGTAAGAATGGTTTTTATTAGTATCTTGCTGAGATGAACCTTTGACTCTTCTAACATCTGCAATGCCATGGACAAGGTAGTCTGTTAACTGATACAGAGTGTTCTGCAAGAATTCAAGCAGTCCTGGATATTAAACACACCATGGGAGATGTTACAAGATCATGCAGCTTGGTCAGAAAAACGGAGTAGCAGCCTTTCCCCAACATCTTTAAAATAGTAAAAGGAACCAACAACTATCTACAAAGAAATAGATGCGCCAAAATAAAAATACTTTTCATGAGAAAGGCTGCCTTCTGGAATTTTACTAAAGCTATCTATTTTATCTAATTTTATGTTTGGTTTTTCAAAAATTAAAAATCTAATCTCATTACTGAAAAGTAATTTTAAACTTGCACCAAATATGTTCTTAAAAACCATCCTGCATATCTGATGCTTGAAGAAAGGTATTGAAAGAGGGAAGAAAAAAGGGGGGAAAAAAGCTGATGATAATTTATCTTGGGAAAAATAAAACAGTCATGTTAAAAATCTCTTGGCATTATGGTGTGAGACTAAACAAGTGTGCATTCATTATAATGATTTTAAACATCTAGGTAACTATTTTGGGAGCTGGCCCTTTAGAGTGGTCTTCCACTATGAGCTAATTAGATGAAGTGCCTTCAGAAACAAAAACAGGCATTGAGCTGTGAGCATTAGTTAGCAAGTATGTTCTGAGAGCAATCTTTGTGGTGAGAAAGTATCTCAATTATGGATAAATATTAATTTCTTTCAAGTAATTCAGTAAAAGTCCTTGTATTAAAAAGTAAATAACTAAAGAACTAAACAGTAGTTTTTCTTTAGATGGATCTATTTCTACCGTGCTAGGGGAAGGCTTTAGATTAACTGTGTCTTCAGCCAGCATGAAGGATTCTTCCATCTGCCAGAAAAGCAAGGGATAACTGCTCTTGCTGCTGTTCTAATGAGTGTTTTCATATTTATTTATTTATTTTAACTTTTATAGTGTTTAACTGAGAAAACTGATTAGGTCACTTAATTTGGCCTTAGTTTGGCACTCTGTAGGCCATTATAATTTTTCTCCATTAGGATGGCATTGAACACAACCTGCCTAAATAAAAATAGTTTAAAACTTGAGTCTGTCTTCCACAAGGACACTTGGTCTTGGTGTCAAGACTCCCACTAATTCCTAATTATTTGTTACAGTAATTAATCCTACTTTCTAAAATTAAGAACAACAAAAACAATGGGCCTGACTTCTAAATCTAATGCACATAGCTTAGTTTCCAGCTCGTGTTTTTGTTTTGCTTGTCGCTGGCCCAGGGTACTTTAGAGAGGCCCGGAGGCTATGTTGCACTAAAAAACAGTTGAGTGACCCTGTGTCTGCTAAGCTATGTTAAGCAGGAAAGCATCTACCCTTCCTGAAGATTTCTGTGTCTTATTCCTCTTTTTTGACTGACTTGCATAGATTGATCTCTATAAGTATGTAAGATATTTGTGGTTTGGGTTTGGGGGGTTTTTTTCTGTCTGTGGGATTGAAGGAACCTTCACAGAGATCTCCCAGCCAGACTATTGCTCTAATGCAATGCACCTCCAAGAGCAAATACTCCCCAGCTCTCAGGAGGGCCATGTGGTCCAGTTCCTCTCTCTGCTGTGTGTATCTGTGCCTGTGCTACTTTGGTGTTTGTCCTGTCTCCAGCTCTGGAGAAAATCCTGAAGCAGAATGCCAACCCTGTGGGTGGATTTCAAACTATCTGTAGGGCAGATCTGTACTGGCTCTGTGCTCTGTTGCCAGGGGAGAAAACGGCTGAAGTGGTTCTCATTATGTTGGAAGTGTAGGTATCATACTGAAGTATTTATTTAGAAATATTAGAAATTAGAATATTTTAAAAATTAGTCTCTTTTATATTCAAAAGCAGTAAGCAGAACCGATGTGTTGAGCGAGTTAAACACTGACAAAAAGTGACTCAAAGTGTCAGTGTACAGGTGATTGACAAACCTCTCAGGAGTTGATTCCCTCCAAGCCCTGTTAGATGTGATGGCAAAATGATTTATCAGTCTCTTCATGATGGGCTCCTTGACAGCCAGTGAATGGCAAAGCTTCCCACACCTTAGGATTTGGGCCTGAGCAGGACACGATGCCAATGCTGGGAAGGAGCAGTTGAGTGGGAGGTAGTGTGCTCCTCCTCTGTGAGCACCTTTTCAGCTGCTGCAGATGCCAGATGTTCTGAGATCTGCAAACAGGTTACATCTCCCGTGGCACTCACGCTGTGGGAGGTGGGAAACATCCAGTAAAGCGTGAGAAGTTTCTAGGAGACATGGAAGATAATAAATATGCTTTTCTTTCCTTTAAAAAAAGCAAAAGAAAAAGTTATCTCAGATATTCATCCATTCCATCCATCCAGAGAATTTGTCACTGGGGTAGCAACAGCCCTATTTAGCAAGATATAAACTTCCCTTTTTCCTAAACATCACAGGCGTTATGGAATTTGCAGCTTAAACAGCTGAAAGGAACAGCTGAGGTATTTGAGGAACTGCATTGCATAGACAAGTAGGGTCATAACTTATTAAAACATTTGCAAAACACATTCCAATGAGATGAAGTTAAACAGCTAGAGCATCTTCCCACATGAGAAAGACATCGGGGAGCAGACTGGGCAATCATGGAAATAGGCTGCTCAGACACATTCCTTGGATGGTTGAACCCGCTCTTGATAACTCTGAGCTCACTCTCATTAGCTTGTAGGGCAGATTCAATTGGTATTACAGTAAGGGATGCTGCAGCTTATGTAAGAATGTTTTTTCCCCCTATCACACTGTATTTCTAAGCTGTAGGTGATTGTAGGCTGCCTTGAAAACATATGTTTTGGTCAGAAATAGAGTAGTGTGCAACATACATTTCCTGAAGATCCT